>PVHP010000179.1:0-91400 GCA_004024765.1 Zapus hudsonius
AGTTGTATATCCTCCTTCGTGGGCTGTCTGTGTTAGTCCTTGTGGCAAGGGATCCTGTATATCTTAGTATTCATCCTGGTCTTCCTGGCCCAAGTGAGTTGTTACTGATGGGTGCTATGCCTCTGGACCGTCTCCCCCACCACGGCTCTCACAATCTTTCCACCCCCTCTTCCGCTCAGTTCCCTGAGTCGTGGTGGGTCTCAACAAAGCCATTCAGGCCAGCAAGTTACTCCCCCAGGCAGGCATCATGGACCTACTGGTAGAGACAGCTAGCAAGGGAGCTTGCTCTGAGCCAGGAACCCTGTGCCATTTCACTCCATCTTCAAATTGTCTTGGAAAGTGGGTATTTTTGTTTCCACTTCACAAATCAGGGAATTGAGGTTCAGAAAGTGAAGAGATGTGCCGAGTGATACAGCAAGTAGAGCTGGACTTCCAGGAAAGTTTCCTTTCCACCTTGCTTCTGTGACCCAGAGTGGCAGATCTGCCAACTCCAGAGCAGAGAATGTGATGTGACCACTGCAGGAGGAACATGTTTGTACCGCCTGCCTTCTCGTCCCCACAGACTGGGTGATGACTAAGGTTTAGTTACCCCACAGCCCCTAGGTTTCTCCTTTCCTGTCCAACAGCCACTCCCAAATCCTTCCAGGATATACCGAGTCCCTGCTGCCCTCTGCCTTGGCCTTGGCCTCTGCTCATCTTAGGTTCTAGAGGTGGAAGACTTTCTAGGGAGCCCAGTGGTCTACTGATGGGAGAAGCATCTGTTAGGGTCTCCCCCCCCAACAACAACAACCAAACAACTGACCACCCTGCCTTGAGAAGTACTATCCCGTCAGTATCACCAATCAATCACAGCATCACAATAGGTCCAGTTGGTCTCTTTGGGTTGTCCAGGAGTCCCCGTTGACTTGAAGCTGAAACCATCAGGCCAGGAATGGGAGATGAGGCCAGTCACCTCCTTGTCGGCAGATCCCCACTCCTGCTAGTCTTGCCTTCTTTTTCTGCAAGCTGACCAGAGCCTCCTCCCAGCTGCAGGTTTTATAGGGCTGAACTTCCATGCGAACACTGAGATGCAGGGCCTGCCGGTGCACTTTTGGTTTACCCTGCCAGTGAATGTACACTTGACATGAAGTTCAGTGCCTTAATAGAATTTTGTTCAGTGTTTGATAGTTCTTTTTACACAAAAGAATTAAATTGCATAGCATAGGTAGTTGTTCCTGAGGATCCGGGAAATAAGCGTGTGAAATGGAAAACAGTCAACACACAGTTCTCTGCCTACTTTGGATTCCTGCGCCATTTTCTCATTTGTTAATAAGCCTGGTCTTCCCTCTACTCCCTCCCTTCCTTCCTTTTTTTCTGTCTTTCCTTTGTTTTGCTATATAACCCAGGTTGGCCTTGAACTCATTGTCTCCCTGCCTCCGTGCATGCAGAGGCCAGGTGTATATGCCTATACCCAGATGGAATCATCTGGTTTCTAATGGCCTTCTAGGTCTTTGACTAGTGGTCCTGGCCACTGCCTTGAGTCAAACACACAGCCTGGTGAGAAAATACACACTGGGGGAGGTGAAAGGATATTACTGTCCATATAGCAGACTGGACTCAGTCAGGCCAGACAGGGTTCACCTTGATTTTCTGTTTACTTGCTGGGCTTCTGATGCACAGTAAAGGCACACATTAAGATTTCTTAAACAGTAAAATTCTGAATGAGGCCTAAACATGAAGAATCTAGTAGAATGCATGGATAACTACTGTTAGGACATCTATCTTTACTGAAGGTCAAAGACTTAATTTACTCGAACTTGTCCTCTGCCCTCCACAGGCAGGAGACTGAACCTTGTCCATGTGTTTGGTGGCTTCCAGGCTGACAGGAGCTCTTGGCATATAAGCCACAGAAACAAACAGTAGGTGCAGTGCCAAGTTCAACATTAACATCTGAGGTGCTCGGTCCTTGAAGAATCACAAGAGACAGTCTTGGGGAGGCAGAAGCAGACCAACTATTTCATTTCAGGCTGGCTAAGAGTAAGGAGAACATGTAAGTCCCCGAGGCAGCCTTTTCTCAGGAGATCAGAGAAGCCTGAAGAGACATTTCATTTGGGTGATTGGCTGTTTCTCTACATCTTTATGACCTCTGGAGAGGTGGGAAGGCGCACTATGAGGTCAAGAGGAAGCTTATATTTTCTGCTTCTCAGAGCCCGTGACTGGCCCAGCCAGCTAGCAGCCCTTATTTGTCAAGCCCACTATCACCAGTGTGGACCTCCCTCCAAGCCCTTCCCTGATGAGGAGAGGCTTGGAAAAAGCCCCATGCACATGCTGGAACGAAGGTGAGGGCTAAGTCAGAGAAGTCCCTTGGCTGTGTTCCCCATGCTTCAGAACTTGGCTGTGTGTGTGTGATGAAATTCAATTCGGTGGTTGTGTTCCCCCTTGAACCCCTGTCTCCCCCAGCATCCCGTCCAGGCCTGTTACTCCCTCACTTTCTAACAAGCGCCCAAATGAAGGCAGGCTGGAAGGCCTCAGGGCCTCAATGATATCCAGGAATGGGCTATTAGTGGATTTCAAAGGCCCAGATTTGACTGCAAAGCTGTAGCCAGCTAGTCCCTCGTTCTCAAGCCCTGTCACAGCCAATCCAGCCCTCACCAGCTGGTGAGAGATTTCCCTACACTCAGCCTTCCAGTTGACTTCAGAGCCACCTGCCCGTCTCCTGCAAGGAGGTGAAATGTATAATGTCAAGTGCGTTTATAGAGTGCACTGGTTGTTGGACCCAGATGCTTTGCAACCGTTCTTGGTTGTAAGGTTTACAGTGGCCCCTCCACATACAAATGAGAGCGGAGAGACAAGACCAGAGTGTCAGTTCCTTTCTGGCCTTCGTCAATATCCAGGCTTCCATGTCTGTACTTTCCCTACACAGTGTAAAGAAACTGGTAGTTACGCCAGGGATTGCCAGGGGCAGGAAGGGAACAAAGTGAAAGACACAGCAAGGTGAAGGTCACTTGTGCCCCTTCCTAGCTGGGCGACCCAGGTCAAGTTCATCAGCCTGTCTGAACTTCAGAAGAGGCTGCTGCTGAATTAAATAAGAGAATGTTTGTGAAGTACTTAGCATTACACACTTGGCTTGCTTCCATTTCTCTGGAAGGAAGGAGAGAAGGACAAAGGGGATGAAGAAAGAAATGGTGATCCCTTCCAAGGACAGGCAAACATGTCCAATGGACATCAGAAGTGTAAAATTGTGTTTTCGCAGGCTCCAGAATAACTTTCCTGTGACATTTTTAGGTTTTAATGAATTCCAGAAACCTTAAAAGTTTCTTTGCAGTTAGAACAGGATGTTTAACTTTTGTCCTTTATGGAAAAAAAAAAGATGCACTTACTAATCTGTTCATTCACTGGAAATATGTGGGAAACAACAAGAAACAGCTCAGGAAGGCAAACGTGAAATGTGCCGCTTCTAAACACCAGCAAGCCACAGAATGCAGCAAAACGTGGCTGGAATCAATAACACAGCTTTTGGAGATGAACCATTGAAGCTGATGCTTTATCAGGGGTAAAATGCTAGGGAGCTCCAACTCCGGAGGCCTGGAATAGGGTTGGACTTGCCTGCATCCCTGAGGGGCAGGAAGAGGGGACGCTGTTGTTGGAAGGGGCAGGAGGTGAGTCAGATTCCTGAGAAAACACCGTCTCCTCGTTCTTTTCTCTTGAATTCCTTCCCAACATGAAATGGAGAAAAGGAAATACTTTTATAGAAAACATCAACATGGTGAAACTCGGCAGTCCCCAAGCACTGTTGGCATTTGGTTTCCAGGGGGATGGCGTCCTTCTTTAATTTAAAATAACCTGAGTTTCTGAAGTCAAGGCCCACATGGTTCGCCCTGCGTGATCACTGCTCACAGAGCGCCCTTCTATAGCACCTGACACACTACTGCTGCGGCTGCTCAGTAGTAGTGGGAAGAAGAGAAGGGAGGGAGAGGGGATGGAGGGAAGAGGCAAGGAGGACCAACAGATCCTGAGTGGCCTTTGTAAACCCTAAAGTATGGATCAGATTGCTCTGATCAGGTGCGATCAGCCGAGAAATACACAGGGGGTTTTGAACTTTCACACCTCAGCTTCCCTAGCTTGTCAGATGTCCGCAGTAGTTTTTGGAAGACTTGAGATGTTCTTTATTTGCTGGTAAACCAGAGTTGTTTAGCCCAAACAACCCTTCTTTCTTTTTTTTTTTTTTTTGAGAGAGAGAGAGAGATAGAAAGAGAATGAGTGTGCTAGGGTCTCTAGTCACTGCAAATGAATGAACTCCAGATACATGCAGCACTTTGCACATCTGGCTTTACATGAGTCATGGGAAATCCAACGCAGGCCACCAGACTTTGCAAGCAAGTGTCTTTAACTGCTGAGCCACCACTCCAGCCCTGGAGCCTCACTCTTGACCTTGCCCATGAGCATCACATAGTGGTCAGGGAAAGGTTGGATGTCCTGGAGAGGGAGGATCCTCTAGTTAGTCCACTTCCTCATTCTTCCCTCCCTTCCCCCCTCAAAAGATTCAGGCTCACACTCTACCTTATGCTTCTCCGTCAGAACCCCATGTCATATCTTTGCAAGTGTCCATTTCTTCCATCTGAAGGTGGGAACTCCCTTACACATAGTCATATCTATTCACATTGTGTTGGTTCTTAATAAAATTAGACTAAAATAATATACAGACATTGTGATTAGCAGGGCATAGCGAGCAAAACATCTCAAAGCGCGTTGAGTATAAAATAAATCAAACTGTTTTCTGATTTTGAGTAATAGAGGCATCATACACTGGGAGGTAAACTCAAAACCAAATTAGCCCATGAGACAGAAACAATCATCTGAGGAGATGTGTACTATGTGGTCTCCTGTGGTGTTATACACCTGCCACCAAGAGCCCTTGGTCTCCATCCTGGTTGTCTGCTGCTCCTAAGCTGGGAGATCCATCAAGAAGAGGCAAGTACTGCTTTCCCCAGTCTTGGGTTTATGGGGCTTGACCAGAGCTATCACTGACAGTTGGAGAAATCAAAGAAAATCATGGCCAATGCATCTTTGGAGGCAACTGGACCTGGGGTCCGAGCAGCAATGCTCTGGCAATGCTAGGGAAGAAGGGGCAGATTGTCTACAGACAGACCAATGAGATGGTGAGGGTACCAAGGTATCAGACAGGTCCAATAAGGAGACCAAAACTGCAGAAATGTGAACAGCTGGTAACTGGTATACCTAGTGTCCCAGAATTGGACTGAGATCCTAGTTACTCACCTCCAATAATGAATATCTTTGTCTAACTGGCCAGGAAACACATGAAATTCTTGACTTACACAAAGAAAACCCACGGGAGTTTCATTCCAGTTTCTGCAGAATGACTTAGCCCTGTGAAGCCAAAAGCTCACAGCCTCAATTCACCTTCTTCACCTTCCCACTATCACCCTCCTCCACCAACTTGGCTCCTTTCCCGAGTGCCAGCTCTGTCTATTCCTCCACTGAGACACACCACTATGCATCAGAAGTTCTTGCGCACACCCCCTCGATCCTCCAGCCAATTTATAGCGTGTCCCAGGCCATGTGCTGTGTCAGAGCAGAGATGAACCAGATCCCTGCCCTCAAGTGGCTCAGAGTCTAGTATGAAGGGGCAAATTGTAAAACAGAATGCCAAATCTAAGTGAACGTGCAGCGGGAAGAAGGTCTGGTGGGCTCTTCCGCCCAGTGAGTCAGGCAGGGAGGGGTCAGCTTGAGCTGAATCTTGAAGGATACGGGTGGGGGAATATTTTGGAGTGATCGGTCAGGGAAGGGCATTTAGTCGGTGAGAACAGCATTTGATAAAATGTGTATACAATGAATTTCTGAAAATGATAGGCCTTTAAGGAGAGGTTCCTTTGGATTAAGGTATATTGCATAAAAATCATCATAGTTAATGTAATAATGATAGCTCAGATATCTTATGCTTCTCTGCATGTCAGAGGGAAAGGTGTTTGCTAAAAGGCTGATAATTCGAAAGGGGTTGAGAGTTCCTAGGGCAGAAGGTAAGGAGGTAGGCAGGTGCAGGGGAGTGTGACAAGAACAGCTGTTGACCAGCAGGGCCCCACCCAGGCTCACCCAGCCTTCCACCCTTACACTAACCAGGACCAGATCCGGGCCAGGGATTGAAATCTGATGAGAAGCAGTTGGCTCATATACAGCAAGGAATTCACTCACTTCCAAGAAAATAACATTATTGTGTTGTAAAAGGAAAAGCCCCCCTTTCTCCAGGACTAAGCAGGACACCAGAGCCTGCAGGAATTCCCAGATGCCAGAGTGAGCTTCATTCACTCTGGGTGCACTGCCACTTTCATGGCTCATGTTCGCTGCCCAATAACCCAGAGAGATGTCAGCTCAGGTGGGAAAGGAGGTCTGGTTTCAAAGATGGGACGAGGCGGTGACTACCCCTGACCGACAAGCAGGATAAGTAAGGCAGGCCTATTCAAGAGTGCTGGTCCTCAAATATCTAGTCCAGTGTTCTTTCTTCATCTCAGTCACCCATTCCCTTTAGCCCCCGTGGGAGTCATTAGCTCTCTGCATCAGCCCATTGCGGATCTTGGTACAGACAAGTCACATGGCCTCTTCAGTGTACCTAGAGAGGGCAAGGACCAAGAGGGCCCGCGTGATGAGCTCTCAGGGATGTCTGTGACTGAGTTGTCCCACATCTGACGCCATGGAAACAAACATCAATACTTATCAGTCTGTGGACTCCAAGAAGGCAGGGCTCCATGTCCAGGATGGCCCAAATGAGTGGATGCAACCAAGGCCAGAGCCCATGGAGGGCAACAACCCACAGAGGTCATGGCTGCTATGGCCTCTCACAGGCTCATGACAATGCAGCCATCTACTGTAGCTCTAGTCTCCCTGGACCTGTGAACTGCCTCCCAGGAGAACTTTCTATTTCTTTTCTTTTCCTTTCCCTTCCCTTCCCTTCCTTCCCTCCCTCCCCCTTCCTTCCCTTCCTCCTTCCTTTCCTTCCTCACTCCCTTCCTCTCTCCCTTCCTTCCTTCCCTTCCGTCCCTCCTTCCCTTCCCTCCCTCCTTCCCTCTCTCTTTCCCTTCCTTCTTTTCTTTCCTTTCCTTCCTTTCTTCCCTCCCTCTTTCCTTCCCTCTCTCTTTCCCTTCCTTCTTTCCTTTCCTTCCTTCCCTTCCCTCCCTCCCCTTCTCTCCCTCCCTCCCTCCACTTCTCTCTCTCCTTCCCTTCCCCTTCCTTCCTTTTTTCTTTCTTTCTTTCTTTCTTTCCTTCCTTCCTTCCTTCCTTCCTTCCTTCCTTCCTTCCTTCCTTCCTTCCTCCCTTCCTTCCTCCCTTCCTTCCTTTTTTGGTGTGTACGTGGGCATGTGTATGTTGTCATGCACACAAGGAGGTCAGAGGACAATTTTGGGTGTCAGTCTTCACCTTGCTTGAGGCAAGATCTTTTGTTTACCTCTGCATATGTCAGCCTAGCTGGCCTGTAAGCTTCTGGGAGATTCTCCTATCCCTGCATGCCTTCCTGCCATAGCTATTGGATTACAGACAGATATGCCTTCATCACGGAGTCCAGCTTGATGTGGGTCTTGGTACTCACGCTTGCACAGCCAGTGCTTGATCCATTGAGCCATTGTCCCCAGCCCTGACTTCCTGCTTCTCGCTGAGTGAGAAGCCTGAGCTCAGGCTGTCTTGTGATTTTGGACACCTCTGGGTAGGGTGCTGTATCCTTTGTCCTCACAGACAGCACTGGCTGACACCCTAGGGAGATTTGTAAAGAATAAATAGATGAAGTTCAGCCGGGCAGCAGCAGACCAGGCTCTCGGGCCCAGCCCAGCTGGGATCCTGCCTCACTCACCTCGCTTGCTGCTAAGCATGGCATCTTGACACTAGAGGAAGATGCAATCAGGCTGGAGAGCTTCCTGTCACATGCCTTGGAGCAGACTGTGACCAGGCCTGTGACACATCTTACAGAAAGAAGACAGCCTGCCTCACACGGGTCAGGACCGAGTGCCCATCTTGTAACTGGGACTTGCAGAGAGACTCTGTGGCCACACTCATTCGGCCAAGGCAGTTCAGAGGAAGAGAATTTTTAACTAAGACAGTAAGAGTTTCCAGCACATACAAGGTGATGGAAGACACCAGACTGCAGGTAAAGGCTAAAGGAGCACCTGTGGTGACATCTTCGGAAAGAGCCAGTGCAAAGGGAGCTGGCACGGCCATGCAAAGAGGAAGAAGGCTGGCAGCAACCTGAGGACCTAGCCGGGGCCTCTCTTCTGGGGCCCCATGGTCCTGGTGGAAGCTGACACTTTGTGGCAATTTTGTGCTTGGATAAGAGCCCTCTCGGGCTTAATGCTTGCTGGGTGGAGACAAACCCGCCAACTATCCCAGCAGGTGCCCACCATCTGGGTGTTTCATGTGGGCACCAGGCAGAGAGTATGGAGGGCAGCAGTGGTCAGGAACCTGGCACTATGCCCAGATGCTACTCAAGGAGCTGTGAGGACAAGTGCAATACCGACGTCACTTTTCACAACTACAGATGGGAAAAGAAGATCCGTCCCAAGCCCTCCTCACTGCCACATGGTTCCGAGAGCTCACAGGACCTTTCACAGGCATAACAAGAAGAGATAGAAACATGAAGAAATAACAGAAGATACCAGCAACATGTATGCTCCGTGACTGCTCAGAGTCGAGGAAGAATTCAAGAGCAGAGCGGGGAGGGACCTGAGACGTCCTTCTAATTGCCTCTCCATTTTAGAAGTGAGAAGCCTGAGGCCTACAAATAAGACAATAAAACACATGAGATATTAAATTGAAGGGGGCTGTACTGGGGGGTGCAGGGATACAGTGGGGAAAGGGGGGAAGGAGGTGTGGGGAAAGCCTCAACAAAAAAAAAATGAATGAAAATGCCATAAGGAAACGTGTAACCCTGTAAGCTAATTATAATAATGATGATGATGATGATGATAAATGAAGCATAGTTTCCGGGTCTCTCCTGTGTCCTCACTCTTTGCTTCTGACCTAGGAGCTCCTCCCGTGTCTGCTCTTCAAAAAGCCTGCCAAGGGTGGTAAGGACTTTGGTCCTTTGGGGGGGAGCGCGGGCTCTGAGTAGAGTCCATGCTGTGGGGCTCAGGTTCACACCAAGAGGTCTGGAATGTCTTTAGGGCAGGCTGATCCTGAAGTGTTTTAAAGGAGACCAGCTCCTCAGAGAAGAACAAAAGTCATTACATACAAGATTTCTGGCATTCTGCTAGAGACTCCTTCCTGTCTGTGTCCAGGGGAGGATGGAAATTCCTGTCACAATGGGGGCTGTGGGAGGTTATCAATATTCTCTCTCTCTATCTCTATGTCTGTCTCTGTCTTGTCTGTCTGTCTGTCTGTCTCTCTATCTGTCTGTCACACACACACACACACACACACACACACACACACACAATGATTCCTGATATGCTGCCCACAAAGCTTAGAAGCCAGTTAATTTCACTCTTTTTTTTAATCTTAAATATATATTTATTGTCCATAATGTGTTACATTATTCAGTGGGCAAACAATGACTTGTTATCCCCAATTCCCCAATCAGCTGGATATCCTCCTCCGTGTATCATCTGGATCAGTCCTTGTGGCAGGGGGCCCTGGATAGCCTAGTACTCAGCCCGGACCTCCTGGCTCAAGTGTGTTGTTGCTGTAGGGTGCCATGCCTCTGGATAGTCTCCCCCACCACGGCTCTTACAATCTTTCGGCCCCCCTCTTCTGCATAGTTCCCTGAGTCGTGGTGGATGAGTATTAAGGCTGCTTTAAGATTGTGAGTTTAGGGGTCTTTGTGTCGAAGATCATTGGTTTCTGTCTCACTGGCTTATCCTGTGTAGGTTGAATGTCTGTGGCTGTGGGTCCCTCGTTCCTCCCGTCATTCTCTGTGGGGTTCCATATGGATCCTCCACGTTATGACTGTGGTGGCTCCTCTCTTGCCAGAATCTCAGGTATCGGCCTACAAGTTCACTCTTGAACTAAGGAGGACAAGGTGACTCACTGGGTCCCCAGAGAAGTCACTAGACTTTCTCAATAGCACAACCCCCCCCCCCCCAGCGTGCTGACCTGAGCCCTGACTAGGGCCAACAGCGTCTGAGCAGCCTCACATCCCTCTGCCTGTTCCCACTGAGTTTTCCATTGGACTTCAGGTGACAGGGTCACTCAGTGGGAGTTTAAAGAATAAACATGTGAGAAGGGAATAATGTCACACAGACATGCTTCTCCACAACTGAGAACCAAGACTTAAAGAAACCCAAAAGGAAACAGTGTCCTTGAGGCTCACTTTGGGATTCCAACTGTGATAGTAGAATCTAGAGTCAGACAGTGACTGCTTTGTCACTGAGGAGCAGTGTAACCTTTAAGAAGTGGGTCATCCCTCAAGCCTCAGTTCTGTCAACTGAAGTGGGGAGGGGGTAACCCTCAGATCATAGGGCTGCTGAGAAAAATCAAATAAATGACTCATGGGAAAGAGCCATGTAAACTGTAACAGAACAATGTGATGTCATTGTTGCTCCAATTAGGAGAGAATGAAGGGATCCAGGAAGGGAGTGTGTGAACCTTGCAATCCTGGAAGGGTAACTATGGACTACAGCCATGGATGCGGACTGCTGAACCAGCCAGTCTTAGTCTTAGAACACAGAATTATTAAGACAAAGGGCAAGAGGCCACTGTCTGGGAGCCAGACACTCACTAGGCATGGATGTATCGGAAGGGCTTGAAACTCTCTGGGACTCAGAGCTCTCTGGAAAAGGAGCCACAGGTACACACACAGCAACCATAGCCCTGTTCCAAGTGCACCTGCAAACATTCTAGAAATCCCCCTGACCTCGCACTGGCTCACAGGGTCTAGCAGAGCTGGGAGAGTCCCTGGGTTGGGGATTGTTAGTGACTGCTGTCCCCACCCAGAGATGGGTGAGTGGAGCAGCACCCATTCACTTTCCGACTTACATTGGCTGGCTGGGAGCTACATGGAGGGCCACAGCCAAAGCATTCATCTCTCATTCAGGCAATGTCTGTTGAGCTCTCCTTGGGGGCCAGGCAGATCCAGTAGTGAACAAGGCACATGTATGCTGGTTTACATGAAGGTGAGTCAGGTGGGGGAAAGACCAAAAATAATGTTGAAATTGTAAGTATCACAAGATATCAAAGTGGGGGTGGAATGATGGGAGGCTCTGAATCTCATCTGAGCAGGTCTCTAGGAATGTACCAGAACTCAGCTGAGCCAAAGGCTTTGGGCTCTTTGAAAAAGACACATATATTTATGTCTCCTTCCCTTCCTCCCCTATCTTCCCTCTTCCTTTCAAAATGATGGTACCCTATATAGTGACCTGCTGCAAAAACAGGGATTAGTGCAGACTCCCCAGAGGTATGCTACAGCCCCTGTCAGATTGTGCAGTTCCTTGCTTCGGAGCCATGCAAGAGTTACCTGAAGGGATGTCTGTGGTAATACCATGTGTAAAATTATACATGATCGAAAAGCCAAAAATAGAAATGTGATAGGAAGATAGAGTTTTCTATAAACAGTAGATTCTGCAGCGATTAAGAACATGTTTGTAAACCATTTTCCGTGAGCAGATTGTAGAGAAGACATGCTAGGTACCGGAAGACTGATACATCCAGCAAAGCATGTGAATAGCCCAGCTATATATTTTTTAAACTGAAAGAATGAGAAATACAAAATTTAGGTCTGAGTTATCTCTGGAGAGGCCGAGGGAGGACAGAAGGGGAGTAAATAGTCAACGAAGCCACAGGGAAGATTTTAGCTCTTGGGTTTAGTAGAAGGGTCAGATTGGTTAATTATGTTATTTACAAATGAAACAAATAAGCAAAGATATAAACTGAAGTTATACATAGGCCAGTGATGATAGCATGACATACAGCCAAGCATCATGAGAAAAACATTCAATCATATGTGACTTGGCCTCAATTTTATTAAAAAATGACTGCATGGGAAATGGGTCACTGGGCAAAGTACTTGCCACACAAGCATGAGGACATGGGTTCAGATTTCTAGAACCCACTTAGAATGCCAGGTATGGTGGTATGTGCCAGAGAGGTGGAGACAGGGAATCCATGAGGCTCACTGCCTAGCTAGCCTATGTGAATTGGTGAGCTCCATATTCAGCAAGAGACCCTGCCTCAAAGATTAAGGTGAAGAGCAATTGATGAAAGTCCCCAACCTTGACCTCTGGCCTCCACACACACACATACTCAGATATGCATACATACCTGCACACAGATGTACTTGCACACATGTGAACACACATGAAAACCATACACATACACATATGCAAAACCAAAAATGCACAGTGACCATAATTATTCCTGAGTGATTTTCATATTTCTCTATTTCTACAATAAGCTATGCTCTGCATCTAGGATGAAATGTTGTTTAGGAAGAGACAGCTAATTTGAAGGCCATCCAAACCTTGATCCTGGGAGACCATGAAGGATGGGAGAACAGAGCTGGAGTAAGGCATTCACCACTTGAGTTTGGAAACAGAGAGAAGGGACTAGAATCCCTCCATCTCCTCTAGGGGCTGACCCTAAGGACCTAAAACTGTACACTGCATTCCCCTCCCAAAAGAGCTACCCTGGGGGCTTTGGAGAACATCGAACATCCAAATTATAGTGTCACTTTCAGGATCCAGGACTGAGGAGGCTCATTAAAGAGGTCAGTAAAGAGAAGGGTGTATTGACTAGCCAATAAATCTAGAAATCCTTTTTAGGTTAAGGTTCTCATTTTTTGTTTATTTATTTATTTGAGAGTGAGAGAGAGAAAGAGAAGCATATATTATATATATATATATAATATATCTATTAGAGAGAGAGAGAGAGAGAGAGAGAGAGAGAGAGAGAGAGAGGAGAGAGAGAACATGAGCACACCAGGGCCTTTAACCATTGCAAATGAACACCAGAACATGTGCTACCTTGTGCATCTGACTTTACATGGGTACTGGGGAATCAAACCTGGGTCTTTAGGTTTGCAGGCAAGGGCCTTAACCTCTGAGCCATCACTCCAGCTCAAGGTTCTCATTTTTTGAATGGAGAAATGATAGTTATACAGAGCCTGTGAGGTATGACCACCAAGTTAGTGGTCGTAATGCACCAGCCCAGGGCACAGAGTCAGAAGAGGGATTATGGGGAAATAAATAAAGAGGAAGAGAGTCTTTGGAATTTTGGGGAAGGTTATCAGGAGAAAGTGCCCTGGGGATGTAGAAGCCCAAGAAAGTCTTACCAAGTGAGGTACTCCATATGGAAGTCTTGCCCCCCTGCACTGTCTGAGAGACCTGCATCTGGGTGGTTATGTCTACCTGATTCTGGGATTCAGCTAGGGACCTCCTGCTTCTCACAATAAACCATGAGGGTCAACCTGGACTTTCTTAGTTCTAAGGGTGACATTTGTATTCCCACTCTTAGTTCTCAATGTTCAGAACCAGAAGGGACCCATTTGTGCCCCTCCCCCACCAGGAATAGTGGGAGTAGTCCAGTGGGGTGGAGGGACGCTGGGAGACAGAAGTACATGGATGCTCAGTTTATTTAACTTGGGAGATTGGATCTTGGCCTGCAGCCCCTGGGGAGCCACAGAAGAGTGTGTATTTTAGTTGCTAAAAACCACGCCACATGGCATGTGCCTCTTTGGCCAAGAATTCCTTTGGTTTTCCTCAACTCTACATGGCTTGGTCATATGCCCACGACAAGTTGGGCTGCTGGTGGCAGCAGTGGTCTGTGCAGGCTGGCTTGGGAGCCCATGGGTGTGGATCTGTCTCTTTAGTGACCTGGGACATTTGGTTTATATATGTCTTAATGTGTCGGAGCATCTCAGTTTCCCATGAGCCTGCTGAGGGAGTTGTGAGAGAATCCTATGAGCTACTGCCGTCAGAGTGCTCAGCACACACTTGCAGCTCTGCCAGGGACACTGTGTTCACTTGCATCCTCATCACACAGTACCGCTGATGACCCACTGCACAGCTGAGGAAACCAAGGCACAACGAAATTAAGAAACCAACTCAAGGTCACGCTTTTAGCCAAAGATTGACTGAAGAGCAGACTTAAGCCTTCTGATTCTCAAGGTGTACCCACACATGCCCTAGCAAATCTGTGGGTGTGTGTTTTGGGGTGACCATGTTCTCATGGCTCCTGTGTCACCAGGCTGTCCCTGTTTCACCATGTGTTCTCACGACCATGTGCACATGAGCAGATGTGTGGCCATGAATCAGCCTGTCTTGTGTGTCTGTGTGACTGTCTGTGCTCTGTTGGGAGCCATGCAAGGGCTCTAATCCACATCTGGCTCTGATGCGATGCCTGTGGGGAGAAGGCGGCTGACACTCTGGTTGCACCATGACAACCCGGTGTGTCTCTGCTGTGAAGCCGGAGCAGTCCTGCTCCTCCTGGGCAGGCAGGCAGGCTGCACCGCTGGGGGCCTGGCTCCATTTATTTTCAGCAACTGAGGAGGCCCGGCGGCATTTAATGAATTCCACTCCCAGGATAAACACCAGCAAACACAAGCATCCAAAGGCAGAAGCATGTCCCACCCTGTTCCTCCCCACCCCTCGCCACTGCAGAGGGCTGCACTGCAGTAGCACGCCTGACACAGGGACCTCCCCCCTCCCCAGGACTTGCTCCCAGAGGCTCTTTTCATCTTGTCTCCACTCCACAGCATCTCACAGCTTCAGGCCCTACCAGCAATAGATTGCCATTCCACACGTCTCAGGAGGCTGGGAAGGTCTCTGTCCTTAGCTCCCTGCATTGACCGTCTCTTCTCCCAGGGCAAAGGAGAAACTTCCAAAGTAAGGAGTCATCCCATGACTGCTTTTGATGGTCTGTGACTTTGCCACACAAATGGAGGTGTTTTCCCATGCAGAAGTGACCTGGGCATGGCAGAGAACATCTGCCCATTGTAGCCCTAAGGCTCTGGGTTCCAGTGCTGATCCCACCAATGACAAATTCCACAGATGCTAACACAAAGGGCAACAGGGTTTACCTAGACCTTCAAATCGGGTCACCAGGAAATGGCCATGAGCGGGTTGAATGTTGGGATGTTTTCTTTAGAGCAGTTAGGAAGGAGAGAAAGGACAAGAAAAGAGGCAGCGGTGGTCAGGGGGCAAAGAAGTTGTCTATCAGCCTCGTAAGGGTAATGGTCCCTAGAGGGAGCCAGTCAGCACAGGGATCGAGAAAGAAGTCACTCATTCCTAGGACCCCAGTACCACGTGCTAATTAACGTGTCACTATGGGCAAGTCACTTAATAGCACAGCAAGATTTTGCCAAGTTTGAACTTTTCTTCCAAAATTTACAAATGATTACCATTCTAGTAGCTTTCACCAGATATTCCAGCAGGGACTGGAATATCTTACTCTGCAGCATCCCCACACAGCCAGGTCAGAGGGGAGGAAATGGAGTTTCAGAGTTGTGACACACCTCGTCCAAGGCTGCATCGTTTCAGAGCCACAGAGTCATGCTTGGATCTCAAGTCAATGTGCTCTCACAGCCCCTGATCTTGTCTTGCATCTCTAGCTCAAAATACCAGTATTCTATGCTTGGTGTTCAAGTTCATGATCAGTCATCTTGACTGATTCCACTGAAACACACACTTCAAGGGGGTCAGGTAGAGAAAAGGCTGGCAGAGAGGCCTGGAGAGACTCAGTGGTGTAGGAAAGTGGGAGCCCAGGAGAGAGGAGGCTGCTCGTCTATGATCCTGAAGGGACCAGGAGGCGGAAGCCCTCGGCTGTGTCCCATCATCAGGACATCTGGATGGCTAATCAGACCCAGAATAAATAAGTGCCCACGGCATGTGCAGAATCTGAGCCAAAACAAAACACATTTACAATCTTCTCGCTCCAACTACGGGGAGGCAGATGCTCAGAGGAGCTGCAAATGCAACCCCCGCTGCTTGGTCTCCATGATGTCTCACTTAGATGTGTAAATGTCATTGGCTTAATCTTTATTTAGCAACTTGTTTTTATTGCTCACTTTAGTGAAAGTAAAAAAGATGCACAAAATATTTGGGAGGTCCACACTGGCTCAGCTTTCTCAGAGGCTCTGAAGTTCCTGAGCTATGACTCCATGGAGATTTCAGGAAGCTGAGCTTGGCGACGACTTGGAAAGGACAACTATCCCAGGGCTTGCAGAAGGATGACTTGTGACCAGGTACATGGACATCAGTTCTGGACCAACATCTGGGATGATTATATACCAGGCAAGCACAGAGCTAACAGTCTCGTGGAGCTAATTGTCAGGACGAACCAGAACCTTCCCGACTCCTGTAGTGTGGCTCTCCCCACTCCGTGTGAAAAATGGAGGGGTCCTGGGATTTGCTTTGGCCAGTGAAATGTGAATGGAAATGGTGCCTGTCATTTCTGGGTGCCGGCTGTAGGAGCCAGAGTGGAATCTCTCTGTTCTCTTTCCCTTTCCATGATCTGGACAGTGGCAGCTCACTTGTGACACTCACATAATGTACGAGAGAAATACAACTTTGTCATTTGAAGGTCTTAAAAGTTGTAGGATTTCCAGTTCCAGAAGAATACCCCAACACTCCTGAAAATCACTCTCCCCCACAGTGGTCCTCAGAGGCACAGTGTGAAAGGCATCAGGCTCTTCCCCATCCTTTTGATGATGGCCCACTTCAGTATGTACAGCACCGTCTCCACACGGCAGCCAGGGGCACATTTTGAAGCCACAAACTTGATCACAGACCACCATCAACTGCACCCAATGACTCAAGACTACAGAGTAGTAACTCAATGCTCAATGCTCAAGAACTTCGTGGACCTGGCTGGCTCATTTTTCCAACCTTGTGGACTTGTGCCAACTCTTGTTTCATCCTCTAAGCTCCTTTCGGACTAAAATTAGTTTAGCCATCTCAAGGTATCGTGCTTTCCCTCACCTCCAGAACTCTGCACATGCTGTTCCCTATGACTAAAATAATCACCAGCCGTCCTCACGAAACCAACTCCTGCACATGCTTCAGGTCTCAGCTTACCCTACCTCTGCCAGGAAGCCCTCCCTGACTCCCAGGCAAAGCAAGGTACCTGCCTGTTGTGTCCACTCTTACAATTTGCATCTTTGAGTAGTGTCTGATGATGTATAGCCAGCCCCTCTTCAGACTGGGGACGCTTTGAAAATGAGGGGACTGTGTCTGTTGTGTCCCCCTGGGATCTCCAATGCCTACCAACACACCCCCACGTGGTAACTGTGGAGCGATACTGAATGAATGAACAGTAAGTCCCTCCACGCATGGCTTCTCTGATGGTGGGAGGGGGCAGTGGCTTAATGGAGTAGGGCAGCTTTCATGCATGCCTTCCCCAAAATCTCTGTTTGATGGAGAAAGTAGGGAGTCCGTGGTGATAAATAGAGGCCTTTCAAGTGGCTCAGTGGCCGGGACACTTGCAGGGCAGCAGCCTGGGCCTCCTGGGGAGCTAATGGTTTCAGAAGCAGTTTGGAAAGGAGTCTTGTGAACAGTCGAAACAAAACATAACCTCGCAGGCCCCTCCGTCCTGAGTGCTCAGCTGAGGTAGAGCTCAAAGGAGCTTAATGAATTATTATGCCCACATTTCTTGCTGATAAATGATAGTCTCATGCTCCATTACCAAATGCTGGTTGTAATATTTAATCATAGTCTAGTTTTATGCATCAGCTGGTTCTGCAAATAATATTTATGGGTCTGGAATGCCTTCAACCTTCAGGCATATGGCCGGAGAAAAATCTGTTCTGTAGCTACTGGACAAGACCAGGGAAAGTGAGATAAAGAAACGGAAGTGTGCTGTCACCTGTTCAATGCCAAATCCTCTGCCGGATGTTGGGAGATGCCAGACTGGATACAAATCAGTTCCTTCACACCGGGAAGCATCCTAATGTCCAGACCTTTGCCCAATTCATCATCTAACTCCTCATTTCAAATCTCCTTCAGATCTAACTCACCTCGTTCAGAGACCAACCCAGCCAGGGTTGTCTTCCCTTCAAGACACCCTTCCTTTCTGCTACCACACAGAGCATTTGCCATGGGTGAACTTCACCCCCAGAAGTCGTGGGGACCTCTTGGGGTTGGCAGGGCTTATTCCTTATTTCTCTCACTTCTCCCTGCTGCTGGACACCTAGCTGGTATTAATGTAAAGAACTGAATTTATAGCCTCTGAACCTTGCACATGTCCAAATGTTCCTGGAGTCAGCATCAGCAATTCCTGCTAGTGTCTCCCTGTTCCTAGCTCAGTGATCAAGCCATCCCAGACACCTGGAAGCATCAAGTCCTCCCTTTACCTCTTTTAATGATCTGTTCATTATTTCATTCATTCTTCCATTCATTCAACAATAATAATGACAACAAGCGATTATTCAAGTCAGAAGTATCAAATTGCTTTTCTTCTGTCCTTTCATGAGGAAGGTGATGCCCTTGGTGCAGGGCCTCCTCATCTCTAACAGGCTTCTTAACGGTTATGCCCCCCCACACACAAAATCATCATCATTCCTGGTGCATGGCAGAGCAGAGAGAGCTCTTAAATGACAGGTTGGGAGGACTGGGTCCCAGAGCTCCACAGGGACTGGACATAAAGCCTCAGTGTTTCCATAGTAGAACGGGCTAACCCTCTGTGCCTTGAATGCGGCTCTACCTTGACGGCAGCTCTGAGAGTAGTTAACAGAAACTGTTTCTGCATTAGCCAAGCACCTTCCACGTCTTAGCTCACTCCTCCCAACAATATGCACACAGCAGCTGTTGTTTCAGCTCTTCTCATTCTGCCACACAGAACCTGAGCACCCCAGAGGTTAAATGGCTTGCCCAAGGTCCCACAATTGTGTCTGTAGAAGTGGAACGCCATGTGCAGGACCGAATGGACAGACTGTTCTTAGAACCCCCAGTCTTAGCTTCAACATCCAGCTCTGTGTTTCCATCCATGGGGTACACATATGAGTAATGCCTCTATTGGCTCTATTTGTGGTTTGGGGTAGGGTAGGACTTAGGGAGTCATGACTCAGTTTCTCCTAAGTAGGGACTAAGAGATTTCCCATCTGGGTAGGTATAATCATATTTAAATTTTAGACTTGCCAAAATACTTTCAGGTTCTTCACCACAAAGGGTATAAAAGCCCCAGGTGGCTTAACTTGACCAAGGCTTTTGAACTGAACCAACTGCCCAACACATGACTACCAGGAAGGCTGTGGGGGGGGGGGACTGCCAGCTTCCACATGGGTGCTGCAGAGCAGTGAAGAGAGAGTGTGGGTGGGGAGTGCCCGGCCAGGTTCCAGTCTCCTAGTCTTCAGCCACCTATCTTCCAAGCGGTCCTGAGCGGTCCCACCAGCTTCCTTTCTCATTAGGATTTCTCTGACAACCTGAGGATTTACAACGTGAAATGTTTCCATTTCCCTGACATGACATCCCTGCCTCAAAGCAACCGCGCCTGCCCTCTGGAGCCAGGGATGAAGGTGACCTCACGAGGGAGACAAATGAATCACGGGGCTGACGCCCCATCCCTTTCTTTCCCCGTAATACATCTGTTTATTATTGAACGGGGGCTTGCATGGTTTCGTGATGAATTGCATTCTCCTCCGAAGTCCTGTCCCCAGACGGCTGGGAAGGCTGCAGTATCTTCCAGGAGCATCTGCTTCTGATCTCTGGTCCTTTTAAATCTTAGGTTTAAAATCTTAGATGGATAGGCCTGCAAGGCAGCTTCGAACAGGGAAGGAGGGAAGCTCAGCAGGACCATCTGGGCCCTCTCCAGAGGGACAGCAGGGTTTTGTGCTCACACGGTGAGTGGAGCAGGGCCTCTACTCAGAGGGGAGCCCCACTCTGCTGGCTCCCAAGATAGTTCTCATCTGCAGGTGCAGCATGCTTGGAATGCTGGGAGGCAGAGAGTGGACTCAAGCCATCTTCCCTACTTGGGGCTGGTGCTACCTGGAGAGCAGCTGGGCCTGTGGCCCTCAGCCAAGTTCACCAGCCACTTGTCATTCATCCTTCTATCTCTTCTTTATGTCTCCCCCGAAATATCATTTCTTTAGGAAAATTGCTCTTAACCACATCCAAACTGTGCATGACATTGCTTTTGCTACCTGTTCGCCAAACCCACATCCCCTTTCTCTCTGGCAAGCAAGCCTCTCTGGCAGGTAAATAAGACCACTTGACTCATGTTGGCTGAGGAAATGGAGGGTTCTTCCAGGCCTGGCCCCTAAAGCCCTCCATAGTATGATCCTTGGCTGAGTGTCTGTGTCTGGGGGGGGGCTGAGTTTTCCCCACCCCACCAGGAATACCCATACTGGGGGTCTAAAGCTGCTGATAGATGGATATCTGATTTCATGAAAGTTGGTGTCACCCTGTGATGGTTAGCCTTAATTGTCAACTTGAATGGACCTGGAATCAACCTGGAGACCTGCCTCTGGGCACGTCTCAAGGGAGTTTCTAGATTAGCTAGGTAGGTTAGGGAAGACCCGCCCTGAATATGGGTAGTAACACTCTATGAGTTAGGGTTGGGGATTGAATAAGGAGAAAGGACACTCATCTCTTTGCTTCCTGACTGTGGTCTCAATGATACCAGCTGCTTCATGCTTCTGATGGCATGCCCCTCCGCCATGATGAACTGTACCCTCAAACTGTGAGCCCAAACAAACCCTCCCTTCCTTAAGCTGCTATTGTCAAGTATTTTGTCACGACCAGGATAAAAGTAACCAATATACATTAATCCCTGTGACATACACTTCTCCAACACCTGTGTTTTCTGGTTTCATTTAGTGCCTTTGATGTCTCCCTATTCTCTGGAGTAATCTGCAGGACCTGTCTCTCCCACTAGACAGTCCCCTGCTGAAGGTAGTGGCTGTGTGTCCCTTTGCCCACTGAAGGTGTGGGCCTAACACAGCTGGCACAAAAACCCAGTGAACAGCTATGAGCTTTCAGACTGGACCTTTTTAGCCACACACAACTACTGGGTGGCAGATCAGGAGCCACATAGAAGCCAAGTACCCATGGCATTTCAGGGCACTTCTCAGCTTCAGTTGTCCCTATTTGCTATCTGGACAGAGAATGTTCTCACCTTTTGTAGTTTGGGAGAAAGGAAAGGAAAGCGAGTCTTTGGATTTGCAAGGCACCCTGCATGGATTGTAGTGCTCATGGTCTGCCAATAGCAGGTACCTGAACCCAAGGGGGTCAGAAGTAGACAGACGGGTCCTCAGTAGTCACAAGGTCCATTGGGTATTCGCCCCAAACAGTGAAGAAGGCCAGGCCAATATCACCAGAAGATGGTCCAAATGAAACCCTGAGAAGTTTAGCTACTAGTCAAAGATCCACAATTGCAGAGACCTGGGGACTGTGACAAGACTCAGTGGGAAGACCGACCACATTCCAGGCCTCTGAAATTGTGAATGGCACATTTTTCCTGGGTACATCTTTCCTGTCCCTGGGACATGGGCTCTGCCATTACCATCTGAGCAACGTGGGGCATGACCCTCTGTGAGCCTCAGCTTTGTAAACATTAATCTATAGATTAATATTTGTGAATATGCCTAGCATGGGTTGATCTAGGAAGTGCCCATATGTTATAAACTATTAACTCCCTTCATTCTTCATTCATATGAGCTCTTTATTACCTGGATTGTAAGAGCCACAGAGTGGTAGGAATACCTGCTGTCTCACAGGGACTGACTGAGGCCTTCATGATCCCACAGTGACTACCATAACTCCACTGAGGAGGGCCCTCAGGGTAATGGGAGTTGAGGTGAGGGGACAATAGTGTATAATCTGCTATAATATAAATGCATATGAAAATTCCCCTAAGCAAAGCTAGGCATTCTTTCCTCCACTGTCTCTGATTATCCATTCAATTCAATGGTAACTATTCAATAGAATTCTTTTGTAAGCCCCAGAGAACAAAACGATGTCTACTTTCAAAAGCACTCCAGGCCTGTGTGTTTTTGTCACTGGGAAGGGGCGAGGGAGGGTTGTTTACATGCTGCCCTGTCTCCAGTGCTGGTCTCAACCTCATCTGGTCCAGCACAGACCAGCGGTCAAGAGTCCCTGACAAATCCTAACCCTGGCTTGGTAGCACATCGGGCGGGGATCCCAATCTCTGCCTTGGTTTCTTCAACTGAAAAATAAGGATAATCACTGTACCTACTTTGTAGGCTCTTATGAGAAGTGTGTGGATTATTACTATAGGTGACGTGTTTAGGGTAGTAATTCTATGGAAGTGTTAACTGTAAGAATGTGTCAGGCATCACATTAGGCATCGGTCACATGGTAATGGGCCTTCAAAGACTCAGGTCTTACAGAGCTTCCATCTGAGCAGGGGGACAGATGATAAATATACGTCAGGTAGGAAAGGGGGTTCTGAACGATAAATCAGGGAGCGGAGATAAGAACACCAAGAAGCTATTCATCAGGTAGAGGGTGTTTCCTGAACATGTGAAATAGGCATGAACTAGGACTCTTTTCTTCTTCAGTCATTTCAATGCATTAATGAGTGTTTGTGGAGTGTGATGCATGTATACCAGAGATGCACGCAGTGTTAAGTGCATGGGGTGGCAGAGCTCTGTGAGATAGGCATGAGTGAAGCGAGAGAGGCACGAGCTAGTACCACCTTGGTCAAAAGGGTTCCCTACAAAGGAAGCAATATGCTTTGTTTCAGAAAAAGAGGGAACCACGATGGCCTGGGGTGGAGTAAGGGTGGGGTAGGAGTTCTTGAGGGAGTTGGGGAAAGTCGTATTTTTAGGCTAGAATAAGGTTTTACCAGAAGTAAAGCTGGAAGCCCTTGGAGGTTCCCTCACCCTGGAGGGTTTTGAACAAAGAAATAAAAACTGCTAGGGATGGAAAACTTTGAAGGATGGCTCCAGGTGCCTTGGGAAATGGGGACTCAAGGGAGGTGGCCACAGGGAGATGGTCAGGAGGCTATTCCATGCAGCTGGGAGGGTGGCTCGTGCCATGGGCTAAGTGGAGGAGGTGGTGAGAGCAGTGGAATCCCACATGTGTTTAGGCGACAGAGGCAGTTGGATTGGGTGTAAGGCATGAGCGGAAGGCAGCATTTCACGGTGGTTCTCAGACAACTGGCAGAATGGAGCTGGCCTGGTGAGTCAGGCCTGAGAGCAGTGAGGGGGAGAATGATCCCTTTGGTTTGGAAGTTCATAAGTCTGAGATTTGCCACCCAAGTGGAGATTCTATTGTGGTTGGATAAGTGAGTCCAGAGAGTTCATACAAAGGGAAAACTCAGGCTGACGATGTTGCTGTAAATGTCCTTGGTGGAGAGGTCAGAGAAGTGGAGAGAGAAGAGGGCTGAGGACTGAGCCAAGACCCTCCAGAGTTTGGGGCTCAAGGAGAAGTAGAACTGGGGAGGACACTGGAAAAGGAGGCCAGTGAGATGGGAGGGACACAGACAGCGGTCATTCCCAAAGACAAAGCAGGGAAGTGCTGCCGCTTGCTTGAGAACGACAGGACAGAAGATGAGCACAGCTCTGCAGTGTGAACCAATGGCGAGGGGGTGACACAGTGTGGAAGCTAACCCAACCTGGAGGAAATGGAAGCCATCTTGGGAAGGGTGGTCATCTGCAGTTCCTGAGCTGCTGGGGCCAGTGCAATAAACCAGGCATGAACAGAGTCTCCAGTTTTAGGGCCTTGGGAAGCGCAGTCTGACATGCAAAGCTTTTAAAATTTTATGAGGGCATCCAGAGGCATAGGAAAGGGGAACTGATTTATACACAGTACACAATTTCGCAGACAGAGCTGGGAGTTCTGGGCACCCTGCATCACCATCGTGGAGGATCAGCATGGGTCACTCCTACCAACGCCAGACGGAACCTTGTCTGGCCAGAGAGCTCATTAGCTGGTGGACTCGTTTCTCCAAGAGGAGCAGATAGAGTTATTGCAATCTTTATTGTTTTCTGTTTCCCACTTCAATTCAGTTGACTATTCAGATTTCAGCTATGTATTCATAGATATGTATTAATTTTATATTTCAGATATATGTTCAAGTATTTTTAATGCCTTTCTAGATAAGCACATTCTCCAGGGTGGGAGGGGAGGCAGAATGAGAAGCCAGCGTGTATAGCATGTGACCAGGGCATCCTTCTGAAGCCAATTCTTAGAATGAAGCCTCCCTCCATCACTTACAAGCTGGGTAACACTGGACAAGTGTTTTGGTCTCCTGCACCTTTCATTTCCTGGGTGACAGCTCTTTAAGGAAAGCCCCGTTCATCTCCACCCTTACTAAGGTGGGCTTGCTTTGTGCATCATTGCTGGAGAGTTTGCTGACAGGTGGCTTGCAAGTCCCTTGAGGGGAGGAGCCGCTGAGTCTGATTTGATACTACATACACTGCCCACAGAAGCTCTAGCTGAGCAAAGGTCCAGCCACTGCCTTCTTGGGCTCGTTCTAGATGCAAGAGAAAAGGTCGGAGAAAGTTCCATGCGCACAGCTCCACAGAGTTGAATCTCAGGCATGTGTATGGACTCCCTGGGTTCTATGATGCCCCAACTGCTCCAGGCCCATGGCTGGGGTAATGGTATGTTCAGAAGCACGTAGTTGAGGTCAGGTCTCTCAAATCCAAAACCCTCCCAAAATAACCTGCTTTATATATCTGTCGTCTGCAAATTCACTGTGCTCCATCTTGAACCTGTTTATCCTCTCAGCCAACATTTATTCACTCACTTGTTCATTCACTCTTTTCTTCTTCAGTCATTTCAATGCATTAATGAGTGTTTATGGAGTGTGATGCATGTATACCAGAGATGCACGCAGTGCTAAGTGCATGGGGTGGCAGAGCTCTGTGAGATAGGCATGGGTGAAGCGAGAGAGGCATGAACTAGTACCACCTTGGTCAAAAGGGTTCCCTACAAAGGAAGCAATATGCTTTGTGTGTTTCAGAAAAAGCGGGAACCACGGTGGCCTGGGGTGGAGAAAGGGTGAGGCAGGGGAGTGAGGTTCATGAGAGAGTTGGGGGAAGTCGTATTATCCGGAATATCCAGACTCCTGAGTAGAGTCTCACACTGCTTTGGTTCATATCATGTCTCCTATAGTGTGACCCTCGGCTGGAGCTGCTGAACTTCTCTGTGTCTCAGTTTCTGTACCTTTGATAGAATGGTCCTTGGTTTAAGTATGACAATCACAAAGTGCCCTGAAAAGTACCTGAACGAACAGGTGCTCAGTTAGTTCTGGGCATCCTAGCAGTGAGCATGACCAAGACTCTCCCCATGAACGAAATGCATTCAGTGCCAAGTTCCACAAAGAACACTAGAACAGGGCATGTAACCTGAGACCAGGTGGCCAGGAAGCTTTTCTGAGGAGGTGATATCAGAGTAGAGTGTGCGATGACTTTCTAAGCCTCAAGGACTGGGCCTTGTGGCTATCAGGAGGAGGGGCTCAGTGGAGGAAATGGGTTACAGAGAACAGGAGAACATACCCTCCCTTTCTTTCCTCCACACACTGCTACAAACATCAGAGCACTGGTATGGATAGGCGGGACTCAGAAGCTCTCCGTAACTCCTAACCTGCCCTGTTCTCCACACACTCCTAGTCTCTGGCTGGAACAGGGTACTTATAAAGAGCCAAGCACTGGCTCTGCTTGGCTTGTGTTTCCATCTGTGCAGTAAGGGGTGCCTGTCCTGGCAGTGGGGTTCTTCTCCCTGCTGCTGTGATCTCTGGGTCATCCTGTGATCAGGCATGGAGTGAATATCAAGCACAATTAGGGATATCATGAATGACCTGCTCCTCTCACTTCTTCCATTCATCCCTGGAGGTGATGTGGAATGATGTGGAGGGTCTTCCTGGCTCCCTGTGAATCAATCTCCCACACTGCCTGGCAAGCTGGATGGAAAGAAAGGTCTAGGACCACCTGGCTCACACAGGGCCTCATAGTCAAGGAGCTCAGGGGACAAAATGGGTAGATTTTGCAGTTTACTTTGGGTACTTTCTCAGCTGCTAGAATGTTTCTGCTAATTGCCAAGCACTGGTGGGGCTTCAGAGAAGGAAGAGAAGAAGAGATGCCAGAAATCTAGCCTGTTACCTAAGACCTCAACAATAAAGCAGCCTTAATACTCGCCCACCATGACTCAGGGACCTGAGCAGAAGAGGGGCAGAAAGATTGTAAGAGCCATGGTGGGGGAGAACTGCCAGAGACATGGCCCCCTCAGTAACAACATACAAAGGGGAGTGGAACCGGGTTGACTCCTAGGCTATCCATAACCTCCTACCCCATGGACTGATCCAGACTGCTCACAGAGGAGGATACCCAGCTGATGGGGGACAGGGAAGAGGGAAATTGGGGAACTGGGGATACCAACACATTATTTGCTCATTCAATGTATCTATTTATGGATAATAAAGGAAAAAAATAGAAATCTAGCCTGTTGGGCTTGGATTCCAGCTCCACCACTTACATGGTATAAGCCACAAGGAGCCACACTTCCTCTCCTCTCTGGGCCTCAGTGGACTCATCATAAAAATGGATGCAATGATAATCTCTGCATAGCCTGCCTCAGGGAGGGGAGAGATGACCAATAATGACAAAAGGGACGATGTCTGGTCACATCTATACCAACTGTGGAAACTTCCAAGGCCATGTGGACCAGATTCACATTATGGCATAATGGTCCTACCATCTGCTGGCTGTGTGTCCTTGGGAAGGTCACAGATGACCTCAGAGCCTGAATTCCAGCATCTGCTATGTGGGTTCTTGTGTCCTTCATAAAAATTGGTGGAGACATGTGTGGGGAAGGGCTCTTCTGTGAGCCATCATGATCCACCTGCAATTGAGATGCTGTAGCTGTTGAAATGACAAGTGGCAATCCTCAAGTTGAAGGAAAGCAGCCCCCTTTCTCATGAGATGGTGGGTCCCATGACTACGCTACACAGGGCATAGTATGCCTTATGTAGGAGATTCTCTTACGTAGAAAATAAATAGGCTCCAGATGACTGTGACATCAGAGCAGGTCATTGTATAGGTTTTACACGAGACAAGTGGCCACTTTCTCCCAGCATACAAGGATGACCAGGCGCATGCAGAGGGAGTCAGGAGGCTTGTAGACTTCCTGTTCAGACAAGCAACTTCTGCAAGAAGGGATGGCAAGATGCTGAGAACAGCAAGTGCTTGCTGGCACCTGCTAGGAGGTCTAGTTTGCCTTCAAGTGACCCACATAGGCCCTGAGATGAGGACCCAGGTGGGAGGAACTAACCCAAGAGTGTACTGGGAACACCAGTGAAGAGCTGAGGCAGGAAGGAGGGAGCTGATAGCACTGTTAGGAAGTTATGTGGAGGAGGAGCAGGGATGTGGTCTCCCCAGGAACTTGTGGGGCCCAAACAAACTTTGGAGTTATTGAACACTCTGGAGCCAGAGAACTGGAGAACTCACTGGCTTGCCAGTTCCCTCCATCATTGCTTGAGGGCTGCATGTGGGGTCTTAAGTCCCTGACTCTTGCAGCCTTTAGCGACATTCTGCAAAAAGCCATCTCCAGAAGACAGAGAAAATCTCCCAAAGCAAGAAATGTGGCTGGAATTTAAGTCAGAACATGCCAAAGGGGAAGCCTGAGAGAGGGGTCTCTCTATGCCCCAACCATTCACTCGACATCTTCAAGGAATGAATTGAAAGTATAACCATATAACCTGGTGAAATAAACCCAGTCCTGGGAGCGTGGCAATTGAAATAAAAATCAAGTGCCTCATAGTAATTCAGCTTTGTTTCAGGGTCAGGGCCACCTCAGCTTCCATTTATTTTATTATTTGTGACTTCTCTCTCAAATCTGTCTCTTTAAACATTTTACTGATGTCTGTTATACATAAGAAACACGCAGGAGTCCTAAGTTACAGCTGGATCATGACATTAAACCAGGCCTCAGAACAAGAGTCAGACATTATCAGTACCCCAGAAGCAAGCCCCACTCCCACACTATTCCATATGAAAAGCCTTTGGTCAGTTTTTCCTTATTTTTAAACTTCCTATGAATGGGATTGTACCTTCAAGATTATGCCAATGATTCATTCATATTGGTGTATATAACTATAGGTTAGGTCCATCTTCTATTGAGAAAAAAAATATGCTGGAACTTATTTAGCTATTTCCTATTGATGGGCATTTGGGTAATTTCCATTGTTTAGCATTATAAGTAGTGGTGTTTAAAATTCTTGTCTGTTCTTTTGGTAAACACTTTTTGACACTTCGGAATAGAAATCCCAGGCTGAAGAGTGTACTGCTTGGTTTCGGATCACTCCTGCATTTTCCAAAGCATCTGTGTCCTTTGCACCCCACCAGCAGTGCATGGAGTTCCAAGTATGAAGCACACTGTGGTGGAGCATCCGGTAGGAGGATGAAGAAGCCAGAAGCAGAGTATGGAGCGATGGCAGTGGGTGTGCCATTCGTTCTGCACCTTGTTGATGCTTGCCCTACAATGCATGCTAAAGTCACAGACATGGTTCAGATGACACACATGCCCTGAGGGGACAGCCAGACATGACCACAAACCACAAGGATAACAGGTAGGAAGACCTTGTGAGAACGAGCTCAGCCACTACGGGGCAGGAACAGGCTGCTGGCTGCCGCTCTATCCAGCTCTGGTTCCTATATTACAAGGTCTCTCAAAGTGCATCTCAAAAGAGCTGCCAGGACAGAAATAAGCTCCTGTGCCCCCCACAACCCGGCCTCTACTCCAAAAATGTAGATTTGACAAGGCATTGCCCAGGAAAGGGCCACAGGGCAATAAGATGAGCTTCCAGGTCTGGGGCACATGGGATGTGGAGGATGACCCCGAGAAGTGCAGGTGGTCAGTCTCATCCACTGGCCTCCCACTCTGCTTTCAAACCCAGCTGACCACTGGCTTCTCCCTGTAGTTACTGTGCCGGTCACTCTGTGGGGTTGGGTGTGCTGTGGGCTGCTCCGTTGAGCTCCAAGTTCAACAACCTTGATGGCTGGCAGTGGGTACCCTGGGAGCGGCCAGCCCTGCCCGGCCCCACAGCCCCTCCTGCCACAGTTACAGAAAGGCTCCTTGTTGGGCCTTTCTTTCTTGCCAGGCCGCCTCCATGTCTCACTTCCCCAAGGACCAGGTGTTTTGCTCGGCAGCAAACCAGAGCTGTCCTTGAACTAGTCCTGCTCAAACTCTCTCACCCGGTCCATCACCCTCGTTTGGCTGCACGACCCAAGGTGACGGGAGATGGAGTTCACTCCTCATTTATTTTCTGCATGCCCCTCTGGGAGGCTGGATTAAGTCTTTTAGAATGACAGCGCCAGAAAACCCTGGTTTGGGGGGATCCTTTGGGGTGTCTCAGACCTGTGGGGCAAAGATTTCTTCAGGTCCTATTATCGAATGAAGGGGCAGGGATGGAACTGGTACAAATCCCCTCTGCTCCTGCAAGCTTCCTGGCCTGGTTCCTATGCCAGTGTCTACCTTTTACCCAGGTTTGCTCAGTTTCCTCACCATTAGGACTTGCCTCACCCGTGCAGGAGGCAGGCTCCATGTGTCTCAGACAGCAGGCCTCATTCCAGTGATGGCTGTCAGGGGCATGGTGCCCGACATCGGGCTGTACAGGCTCATACTGTGATTTCCAGACCCCAAACCACAGGCTGTCCCTGTATCTGTCAAGTGTGATCTCTCCTGGGTCCCTCCAAACAAGCTATCTTTATGAAATGCAATGACTGCCCCTCATATATTAAAATAACACCTCCCCAGGAAGGACCTCACGTCAGGGCTGAGGCACAAAGAGACATTCACTGGCCGGCAGAGGGAAGCCAGTGGAGGCTTGGCTTAGGGCCCAGAGGGAAGAGAGGATGGGGAGCCCAGGGCTCTGGGGTTACAGACACGGGTAGGTTAAAGGAGGTGGCAATGAGGGCTGACAAAGAAACTCTGGGTTCAACTGGAGCTCTTTGGCCCACTCCACACTACCAGGACCAGGCAGGTCTCCCTAACTGTGACCTAGGCATGGCTCTCTCTGGCCTGGTCGCTAATGGCATGTCCTGTGCTGCCCAAACCTCCATCTAGAGTGAAAACAAGGACCTGGAAAGAAATTTGGGATAGAAGAGGTCTCAGATGCCAGAATCTGCTTCTCTGATGCTCTGTAGCAAGAGTGGGCACAGAGGTGCTGTCTGCGGGGCCACTGATATAAGGCAGCTTGGAGAACCTGGGCTTGCCAGCCTGCCTGTTCTGCCCACTTGCTGAGTTCATTCTCTCAGAAGACCCTTTCCTTCTCAGCCTGGGGAATGTAGTCTGGAGTCAGATCAGCCTGACTCTGACCCTAGACCTGTCACTTCTGAATAGAGATATCATAGCTCTTGGCATTGGTTTGAAACACAGCAACTAAATGAAAAGCTCTGTCATGAAGATTAAACAAGACAGTCCCAGGAAAAGCAGATGCACAACACCAGCTTTCTTTCCTTAGGCCCCACCATGTATCTGGACTTCTCAATAAATGGAGATACTTAACTCCATTCTTAAGATCTTCTGGTCTAATTAGAAAAGATGAAAAGAAATATTTTAGAAGACATTTCACTGCAAACGCAGAGGAGGAAGCACTTATATGTAAAGTTTCTGAGACTTTGGAGCCAAAACTGAACCACTACCATGTGCTGGGCCTTGCTCTAGGATATCCCGTATACAACAAGACAAAGTCCTGGATCGTGGATCTTACTGTGCATCCTACATGCTAATGTAGGTGAGATGTGTACTCTGTGTCTTCATACACCGCGAGCCGTAAGTGCTATGGAGATACAAGGGCCTGGATCCCCGGGACTGGCATTTCTTACAGAGGGATCATTAGGAAGGGTCATTGAATAAAGGGTGTTGGCTATCCCTCCTTCTGAGGGAAGTCCAGTAAAGGTAGGGAGTAGCCAGGGCAAAGGCCTTAAGGAAAGCGGGGTCAGCACACATGAGACACAGCAAGGAAACCAGCCTGGCTGGAACCAGGGTGGGATTTAATAAGAGAGAAACAGAGAGAGTATGTGTGTGTGTGGGGGGTGCAACTGCTCATTTTTTTGCCTCAAAAACCATTGTACAGTGATTTCATGAAAGTAGCAACCTGCAACATGGGATTTAAAGGGCAAAGGAAGCAGGAAGGCTAAGAAGATGTGTCCAGAAAACAGGATCTTCCTCAGGTAGGCCCCATGGGGAGTGGCTACAAGATGACATATTTGCCTTGTAAATTGGCAAAAGGTCTGTAGATGAGGAAGAAACAAACTGCTGTTCTTTCAAGAGAAACAAGAACAAGTCCGGTATGTATTAGGTTTTTCTCTAAGCTTCACACCAGCCTCTTCCAGGCTCAGGCTCAGTCAGTCTACTCATACACACACACACACACACACACACACACACACACACACACACACACACACACACACACACACACAGAGAGAGAGAGAGAGAGAGAGAGAGAGAGAGAGAGAGAGAGAGAGAGAAGAGGGAGACTGAGTACTGCAGCCAACTTACTTTACTCTGAATTCTCAGGATGAGACTGACCTTGTCTTCTTCATAGGGCTGGTTGCCATGGTTACCAGTAAACAACACTTGCAAACCATGCCATCCTACATCAGAAAACACACACACACACACACACACACACACACACACACACACACGCACGCACAAGATTTCCTAGAAGAGTTTTCCTTCAGTATCTACCCTGTCTTGAAGGACTGTCTCTTCAAGAGCATAGGATGGTCCATTGAATTCAATGAACTGCTTGCATTATCGTGGGTGGAAAGTTATTTACTGTGGAGCAGGCACTTTACCAGTGGCTACACTGCTGATGAGCATGACTCCTCCCCTCTCCCAACAACCATTAGCGATTCTGGGAGATGTGGGGTCTTATGAACTCTTCCACCATCCAGGATGAAAGAGTGACAGGCTCTGTCCTGTGCAAGAAACCACAGCTACTTTGAATTTCTTTTTTTAAGTATATTTTATTTATTCATTTTCAAGCAGAGAGATACAGAGAGAGAGAGAGAGAGAGAGAGAGAGAGAGAGAGAGAGAGAGAGAGCACACCAGGGCCACCACCTTGTGGGTCTGGCTTATGTGGGTACTGGGGAATTGAAACTGGGGCCTTAGGCACTGGAGGCAAGTGCCTTAACTGCTGAGCCATTTCTCCATCCCTGAATTTCTTAATTAAAAAAAACATGATGAATAAAGTTATGAAGTTAGGTATTACGGTGCAGAGATGGCTCAGTGGTTAAGGCACTTGCTTGCAAAGCCTAAAGATCCAGGTTTGATTCCCCAGCACCCACATAAAAACAGGCTGCACAAAGTGGTGCATGCATCTGGAGTTTGTTTTCAGTGGCTGGAGGGCCTGGTGCACCATTTTCTCTGTTTCACTTCTCTCTTTATCTGCTTGCAAATAAATAAATAAATATAAAAACCTACAAAAAGTAGTTCTTGAATTCAGCTGACAAGAAAGACATCAAAGTAAGATGGGGATTAATGGGGAAGAAGAAGGGAGGGGACTAAGGGTAATGGGGAGAATAAAGCTAAACTACATGAATGAAATTGTCCAAAATGAAAAAAAAAATCAAATGATTTAAAAAGAGAGAAAAAGCACACTGTGGGGTTGGCACATAGGACAGGCCTAGAGTATTCTTTTAAATGGAGGAATGAATGAACAAGTAAAGGCATAAAGGAAGCCAGGTACAACCCCCCCCACACACACACACATACTGGCAGTGGTGAGGATGAGTGCCAGACATGTCAGCTGGGGAGCTCTAAGGATGGCTAAGAGGAAAACAAAACAAAACAGACACAGCCTCTCATTCCTCAGGTGGCCACCAACATTCCTGGAGCTCAGCCAGCTCTGGCCCTCCCTCTGGTAAGTCACCACCCTCTCACTTAGGTACCAATAGGGTGCTAATGAGTTGTGATTAGACCTGGTGTGAGACTCCCCTTTCACTGACCTCGGGCTGGCTAGGGTTTGTTTTGGAGGCAGAGAAAGCAAAAGGAGAGACCCTGGGAACTAAAGCCCAGCTTAGGGTGGAAGGAGGCCTGGACAGCAGTCTGGAGTGAAGAAGATGTGGAGGGGGTGAGGCCAGAGAGAGCCCTGCTGGGAGGTAGCGTGTGCTCTTCTTCCTCAAAGCTTGGATGTAGTCTTAATCTAGCCTACTTACAAAACATGGATGGTCATGTTTTGCTCTGACATATTTCATTATGGATGCTGTTCCAGACCATGGAAGGTTAAATGAGACACAAATATGCCCTGAATCTGACACTCAAACATCCCCCTAATTCCAAATTCTAATATGAATATGGTTTTCAAGTTCCTGGTAATGAATTAGGGATCTGTTTAAAATGTGTGTTCCTCTACCCATTTAGCCACACAGCCACCTGTCCTACAGTCCTTCCTACCTTCATTATCTACATGGCCCTTTTAGCAATAAGGGCCCGGTCATCCACTTACTCCTTGGCAAGTGACCACTGAGTTGCTGGATGTGAGACCCTGAGTGAGCCCAGGTGGGCTCACCATGAACGTCCCTCAGTGCTGTGCTGAGCCCCTAGGCTATGCTTCTGTTCCCATCTGGCTTCTGCCCCAGGCTGGAGACCTGGGAGCCAGGGCCAGAGCATGGCATGCACATGCGAATCTCAGCCAATCATGTGTCTTTGCAGCTCAACCAGACATGGAGAAGGCTTAGGCAGTGATGCACACCTGGAACAGCAGGTCGCCTGAGCTGTCCTCCGTGAGTCACAAACCAGAAGGCACAAATGCCCTGTCAAGAGAGTCACACCATGACACATGATGCCAATTATGGAAAACTACTGCCTAGTAAGAGGACATCTGCCTTCCTGACATTCCACCCATGCATCTTGGGAGCTCAGAGAGATGGAATTTGTTATAACTGGGGGCGGAGAGAACTAAGAAATACTTTCTGGAGGAGGTACTATTAGAGCATTTTGAAGAAGGAAACGAATTTTGACACACCTGTGTGTGCGTTGGAGGCAGACGTGGTGGTGATACACATGTACGTGGGGAGAAGACAGACTCACTATTCCAAAGGAAGCACTTGGGCGTAGTGACTGTGGTCAATGAGATGGTGCAGCCCCATGCCTTGTCCATGAAGTCGAGTAGCCCTGGCCGTGGACTGTGGTCTTAGCTATCAAGCCCTTAGGGAACTCCTCGGCCTACGAGATGCCTCACCAAGGTCCTTCCTTCCCTTCCAGGAGGATTTCAAATCCCATGAGTGCCACAGCTAGAGATGGCTGCTACACTGTCACTATTGGTGACACACCAAAGCAGTGTATAAATTGCCTTTACCATGCAAATCCCTGGAATTACCAAGGAATTTCATTTTGACGCCTCCCTCAGCTCTCTCCAGTTTGCTTCCTCCCTTACGAAGGGCCTCCCTAAGAAGAACTTCTGTGCATGTTTCCCAGCAAACTCACGTGTGACCTTGGGAAAGCTCACAAAGGGGCCACAGGCCTGCTGGAAGGTAAGGTTGAAGAAGCAGGCAAAAGCCTCCCTGGCCCTTCAAGGTAAGGCTCTGCCAGTCCATAATGACCCCTCTCCCCAGGCAGGTGTTAGAGCTCTTACCACAGGGCTAGATGCTCTCACAGGAGTTCAGGGAAGGAGGAAAGGCTGTGAGTGGTGCATTGCACCTCATTCTTCCTAAATGAAGCAAATGACCAGTGTTGTCCAGATCCTGCAGCTAGAGGAGGGGGGCCTGGGATAGCATGGAAGTCTGATTCCAAATACCTTGCTTTGCATTTCCCCAAGGTGGTCCCCATCTCTTCATAGAACAAAAGCCTTGTGACCCCTTAAGGGACCTAACCTATTAGAACTTTGTGTTTTCTAAATGGAGGAAACAAAATCTGTCTTTTTCTCCCTTGAAACCAACTGAGAGCACAGACCAGGTCAGGTCAGAACTCAGTTGGTACCTAGAGGTGGCCTCTAGCCACTCTGAGAAAGACCCGGGTGTCTGTGGGAGTTCAGGTTTAGTTTATAACAACAGAACAACACTTTTGTCTCGGTAAAATTAACTAACCATGACCCCACTAAGGTCACCTCCTTGTCTAAATCCAAACACTACCTTTTCCGAGAGAAAGGAGGTAGAAATTGGTGGGAGTGGGTGCCAAGGAGCCAGGAGACGGCTTGAAGGCTTCTTCTATTCAATCTTTTATCCATCATCAATCCCCCATCATTAGGATAGCTGGGCCGTCTGTCCCATAACATTTATAGACGATCATAAAAGGGAGGGTAATGACTGCAATTACAACTAAAGGGCCGGTTTAATGAATATTAAACAGCTTTGAACATCAAAGTGTGGACTGGAGTGGAAACCTAATACCTCTCCTTCCAGCCCCTTCCACTCTGAAAAGGGCAGGGCAGATAGCCTGGCCTTCTGCAGGCAGGGCTGTCAGGACCGATTGGCAAGCACCACCAAGTGGCACTTTGAACACTGGTTGAAGAAATAAAGGGACCTGCTGTTATCTTCTCTGCAGCAGTCAGAGGGGAGAGGGGTCGACGAAGGACCAGTGGAATCCACAAGGAACAGACAGGGTCTCTCCTCTCAAGAGTTTGCTCTGGTAGGACAAGAGGAGAAGACCTTGTTCAACCAGCAGAATCCAGGAGCAAGGCTACCTGGTCTGTGTCCTGTCACTCTTCTCCCATCCAGTCCTTTCCTTTTTCTGACTGTTCCATGACCTTAGCCTTCAGGTATGGCTGCCACAGACTAGTCTCCGTCCTCCTGGCTTTGCCCATTCATTGGGTTCTGCACTCTGGGAGTTCATGGTCTAATGGCAGAGACTGTCATATGAGCAGGTAATGCTGGTGTGCACTGGTGACAGCTGTGGGGTGGAATTACTGAGAAGAGAGATTCAGACCAGGGGAGAATTAACCAGGCAGGTCTGCACTTAGAAAGAACGAGTGAGGGTCTAGATAGGAAGACAGACACCAGCAGCCTCTAAAGGATATGAGGCAGCTGAGATTCCTTTGAAGATGTGGGAAGCCTTCATGGAGGAGGCAGTGCTTGGAATGAATCAAGGAAGGTGACACTTCCTTAGGGGAAGGAGGTATAGGGCACTCTGGGAACGAGCACCTCTTTTTCCCCTCTCAGCTTCATCTTCCTGATCTGTTGGCTGCACTTCCACTCCCTCCCCAGCACAGTTGTCTCCTGGCCAGATTCTCATGGTGGCACTGGTGGTAGTTGTTTCTAAACTGACATCAAGCAGACCTTACATAGCGGTTCCTTTCCAAGGACTGGCCTTTTCACTAGGGCACAAGTGCTGGGCTTTGTTCCGGTCACCTTCACGTTGCTGGCATAAAGTATACGACCAAAAGCAGCTGATGGGAGGAAAGCTGTTATGTTGTTTACAGACTTGAGGGGGAAGCGTCATGATGGTAGAAAAAGGGATGGCACGAACAGAGGCTGGACATCACCTGCTGGCCAATAGCAGGTGAACAACAGCAGCAGGAGAGTGTGCCCAACACTGGCAAGGGGAAGCTGGCTATAACCCCCATAACCCCACCCCCAACAACACACCACCTCCAGCCAGGATCCAGTTCCCCAACTGCCAACAGCTGGGGACCAAGCATTCAGAACACATGAGTTTATGGGGGACACCTAATCCAAGCCACCACAGGTTTGCTGCTTTCTCCGCGGAACATGGAATCTCACAGCCTGGAGATTTCTAAAGAAGTCTCTACATCTCTTCACAAACTGATCAGTGCTATAAGCCAGAGCTACGGAGCAGAAGAGAAGAGCAGAGCAGGAAAGTTACAGCCTGTATCCCCAGGTGACCCTCCCTCCCAGCAAGAAGCCTCATGGCTCATGGCACATCATTTGGGGTCTTTCACATTCCCAGCCTGCTTTCTTGAAAGACCAAGCTAGAAAATTCCACTTCTTGTGAAAAGGGAAATTCTAGAGAATGTAGGCAACACGAAGCTATTGGGCACCTACCTGCTAGCTGACTAGTGAGACTGAGAACAGAGTGCTAATTTCACTTAAGTTTTTAAATAGCACGAATCTGCTCACCATTCATCTCAGTCTCTATAAACTGCCAGATTTTTTCCCACCTCTAGTCTTGGTATACACTGTTCCTTTCCTTGGCCTAAAATGTTATTCCTCTTCTCCATCTCATTTCAAACTGGAGTGTGAGGTTCACCTTCCGATAGGAGCCTCCTGCTTCTCACTGCTCCTGGTCACAGCAGCTACTGTCTATTTACACCTATCTCAACTTCAAAAAGGATACCCTCAGAATGTGTGCATTGAATCCTCTGGGGGCTTCTACAAACTCCTCCCCTAGACCTGCAATCCTCTACACACCCCTATGCCTGAGTTCCTTGGCACCCACCATTACCTGCAGGCTTCTGCGCAATCCTGTATTATGGCTCTGTATACTTCCTATGCCTTGCCTTCCCTAGAGATCCAGCCATGCCTCTCCTCTTCCACGGCTCAGCCTTGGGGTCTTAATGACCTAGCTATGGATTGGTGGCAGGAAGAAGTGTTTCTTAGGACAGGAACTCCTTGGTTGAAGTGAAGGAGGGTTTTTTTTCCTGTTGTGTCTCTGTGCACCCAGTACCCAGCACAGACCTGAACACAGAAAGGGGTTGAGTGGCCTGTGGGAAGGAAGGGAAGAATGGATGGAGAGACTGGGAACTGCAGGGACAGAGTCAGGAATTGAATAATTAGCAGGGAGACCAGGCTTCCTGGGGGGCATTCTGGGCACAAGTTGGGTCTGGTGCGGGGTCTGCAGGAAGGTAAAGGGGAATTTCTGACCTAACTCCCCCAGGGTCACAGGCACATGCCTTTCATTACTATAAGTGAGAAGGTCTGCTAAGTCCTCCATTAGGCTAAAAACTTAACACCCAGTAAACATTTATTGATCGCATATACCCCTGCTTAACCCTCAGAGCTCCAGAGGCTCTGCCATCTCTGTGGGGTGGTGCCTACTGAGCATGTTCCCTGGATGAGGGATGCATTCCTCCTGCTCTTCTGTCCTGGGGAAGAAGGGAGTGGGGCACAATCTGTTAATGCCACGTTAAGCATTAATAGCATGAGGCCTGTGCAGGGAACTGTAATAGAGCACCAGAGGCTGGTGGCTGCAGTGGGTAAATAAGGTGGTCTGAGTGCTAGGAGGGGAAGAGAAGCCCTGGAAAGCTGTGTTGAACCCCAGCTCATTCTTGCTCTCCCTCCGTCATCTGCCTCCAAATGCCTGCATGCCAGGAACTGTCTCCTTAGTGCCCTTCTTCCCTTGGCTAAGCTCTGCCCTCCATATATTATGCACATTCTATTTTATCACTCCCCAAATAGCCTAAGCCTAGTATTGGGTACTACAGATACTCAGTACATCCTGTTCAAGTTAACCACTTTTAACTCGGCACATTCTAATTCACAGAAATCAGTGAATATGCAGCTCCTGGAGCCCGAGGTTGTAGAGGGCACAAAAAACTGCCCTGTAGAGACATCACAGAGGCAATTTATACAGGAGTGTTGCTCTCATTGCTATCCTGACAACCTGCTCCAGGGAGATGGTGGTAGATACTGAAGACACTCATGAAGATAGCTCAGCACTAAAGTACACTTATAACATGCCTGCCAAGGCTCAAGGAACATTGCAGAAGAGGGGGCGGAAGTATTATAAGCCACAGGGTTTGAAGGTGTATCCTGAGATATTGCCAACCCTCCCCCCAGATTGTTGCAATATAACCCCATAGTGAATACCAACAAGTCCATTGAGAAGGGACCTCAGTGGAAAGGGGACTGAGAAGAGAGGATACGAGAGGATAGCAGGAAGGGAATAGGACCAACCCTTGATTTGTTCATACAGTAAAGTGCATAATTGATAAAAGAAAAAAATGAGCTCAGAGCCAAAGGGGAGAAACTAAGACAGGGCACAAAACAAAACGTGTGTGTGTGTGGGGGGGGTCCTGACTGCAGAGTGCAGATGCATTGAGCAGAGAGATCAGCTTGAATGGGGCAATGGACACGTGTCTACATCACGTGTCGGGGGGCAGCAGCCTCTCTAGAAACACTTGCTAAAATTAGACTCCAGTCTTTCATTTTTCTCAAAGGATGTAAGACTTGAGGAATACTCTGGTGGGAGGAGCGACAGGAACCGACTTCAGAGAGGCAGCCTTGGCAGGGGAGTGGCGGAGGATGGGATCGGGTGGTGACTAGACATGGAAAGCTTTTTGGGCTTGTCCTGCCTGGAGTTTTAAGGAAGGATCGGTACCATGGAGGCTGAGGGGTGCTGCTCACTCCCATGCCCCACCCATAGCATGGACTAGGGCCCCCTGAAAAGAAAACAGGAGTAGCAATGTTAGGCAGTGAGCACTGTGTACCAGACGCTGTATTCAGAACTTCATGAAACACATCAAAGATATGCATTACCCATTTAATCTTGATAACTACCCTATAAGATAGATACTAATCATTTTCCTTATATCACCAAAGAGTAAATTCGGGCTCATCGAGGGTAAATACATCTTGGGGCTGGATTTAACTCCGGACATCCAGCATAAATTCCACACCAAGGTAATGGCTACTGAGAATCCAGAAACTCTGATTCCAGTGATGAGCTTGCCTATTTCCTCTCATCTCTAGAGTCTCCTGCTAGGGTTCGAGTGTGACAAAACTCTGTCAAACCTCCCATGGGGATGGACTGGTTCTCCAGCCTCGGCAGTGTATGTATGCTGCAGCTTGCTTGGTAGCAAGCAGCCTGGTTGGTAGCTGTCAGCCGGCTGTCAGCCACACCACAGGAAAAGCGGCATTTCTCCGCAGCTGCCCCAGAAGTTCAAAGGAACAGAGGCCCAGGATCTTGGCTAGGATGGTCTGTATTATGACAGGTCCAGGAACCTTAAAAGCAAAAGACAGCTTAATAGTGCAGCAAAGAAAACACAAGTCCCTTGGCCTGGCTTTTGAAGGGAGCCAGAACCTAGTGGGGGGAACCTGACAACGCCAATCCCTCATGCTGTGTGTCCCCCCCATCCCCCCATCAGGCACGAAATGACCTAGAAGAACATAGTGCTTTCTCAGCTTCAGGCCTTTCCACTGACAGTTGTGGCCGGCACTCTAAAACAGGTTTAGACGGCTCTGCCTGCCCACATGAACACTAGCTGGGCGATGGCTGGCAAGGTGTGAGGAGGGGGCGTCTGGCTCCAATAACACACATGTTCCAGGCACAAAAGTGAAGCTGTTTGGGCAGGATGCTGTAACCTCCAGCAGCTGGGCTGCGGCCTGGGCTGCCTTGGCAAATACACTTGCGTGCTTATTAGAAACACTTTCTTTCATGGCCGGGGATTTGTTCATTAGCTGGGTGGAGCTACTAACATGGCTTTTTACAAGGGAGACTTATGGTCACCAGATCTGATTCTCCCAGTCTCCTCAAGCCACCGAGCAGAAGGGATATTAAACCAAGAACAGGCACTACCCAGGCTGAGGACCCCTCATCTGAGATGCTTGGAACCAGAAGTGTGGGAGATTTTTTTTTTCAAATCTTAGAATATTTGCATACATATAATGAGGTCTCTTGGGATTGGGACCTAAGTCTAAAAGTGAAATTCCTTTATGTTTCATATACACCTTGTTATATCCATAGCCTGAAGGCAATTTTATACATTATTTTAAATAATTTTGTGCATAAAGCAAAGTTTCATGGCATGGAATTTTCCATTTAGGGGCCTCGTGCTGGTGATCAAAAAGTTTCGGGTTCTGGAGCATTTGAGATTTCAGACTAGGAATGCTTAGTGTGTGGTATCAAATGTTATTTGTTGACATCCACCCTGTGTTATACATCCACCAGGCACCCCCTCCTTTCCTTTAAAGATGAAGCTACCCTGAGCATGGAGGGGACCAGGCACTGAACTGCTTTGTCTGAGTCCCCGGTCTCCTGCATGGAGAAGCCGTTGCCAGTGCCTTGTCTTTGCTTTCCCTCTCTCTCTATCCACCTAATGAAGGGGGATCCAGGCCCTTGGGATGGTTGAAAAGAAAAGCAGAGAATGGGACCTTGTTCTAGAAACCAAGTTCAGAAGTAAACCTCATGAGATTTTCGTGTGACTTGCTTCCATTTTGAATAGCCACTGACTGAAAGTGAGCTTTTGGGGTCTTTCTGCAATACAATCAAAGAACTGCATGATCCTCAGGGGGTGTGATGTCTCAGTCTCTGCCTGGTAAGGCAGATCACTTGTGGGTGTGGTGAGACTTGAAGGATTAAAGGTTTGACCTCATCTCTTATTTCAAATGCTCTGGAATTCTTTTTCTTTCTCATTAAAAAGCAACCTGATCAAGCGTTCTCTCCCATGAAGCTGTGGAAAGTGGGGATGATGTAGTGCTCATCAGAAATCATTCCATGGGCATGTTTGTGCTGGTGCAGAAGGAGAGAGACTCCAGATCCTCAGTGAATGGAACACAGGAGGTCTCCAAATAGCATGTACAATGATTCCAGCTGTATAACATGGACTCATCTATATGCACATATATAGGGAAACAGAGTCACATGGGGAAATGTCTAGAAGTATATACATCAAATGCTAACAGTGGTTACCCCACCAGATGGTGGAATTTTATAATCTTTTGTTTATGCCTTTTATAATGATTACATACTCTATAATGATGCATACTAGCAGAGTTTAGTTTAGAAATGGGGAAAAGGAGAAATCTTTGCATCCAGATCACTGACTGAGTGAACTTAAGACAAATCAGGAGTCTTTGGACCCTCAACTTCCTCGCTTGTGAGATGGGGCTCCTACCTCCCCCAAGCAGGTGCCAGGCATGGCTAGATCTCACAGGAAACCTGAGGGCACAAGGCTCCTGGGACTGGCCAGCTGCTACCCTCAGCCTCCCTACACTCCTTTTCTCACTCTTGCCTCCCATGCCGTCTGTCCTCTTTCCCTCCTAGAGCTGCCTAGAGTTCTTTTTCCTCCAGCCCTCTCTGGACTTGTCTTCAATCTGTGACAACCAAGGTGCCAACTCTGCCCAGGTATACAAGTCCCAGTAGTCCCTGTAGAGACCCCAGGATCTTTGTTCACTCATGGAGATTGTTTTGGGGGAGAGAGCTGCTCCTTGCAGTCCATCCTCATGCCTGGCTCTGCCAGGTGAACATCTATGGGACAGCTCTGTCTAAATTGCAGCTTGGTGTCCAGGACATGGTGCAGTGTCCCGTAGAGTCACAGAGCACCTCAGGCTGGGAGAAGATTGATCCAAGATATGCTATTCATCTCCTACATACTCTGACTCCCCACAGTCCAGGCTTGCCAAGGACCCATGCTGCTGACCACCACCATGCCACCCTTGCTCCGGCCTCCTTCCTACTGGGAGTCAATACCAGTGGACATGTGTACAATACCTAAGCACACATGCTATGATCCTTGTTTGAACCGTGAGAAGAAAATCCTATCGTCTCAACTTGACAAGTGAAGAAATAGGTGTGGAGAGCTTAAGTGACTCAAGGATAGAGGGTTTGAAAAGAACCCCAATCCATATGATTCCGGGGTAACTCAATCCCATCTGACTTCCTGAAAAACGGGACCTCCTTAAGACTTTCCTGAGTCTCCAGGAACCCCCTCCCACCCTGACTACTAGTTACTGAACAGTAATTAACCAACACGGTTCGAGGATGGCATTGCATTGGAAGTACGGAGAGTCTGTTACCAATGGCCCCCAGTTCCACAGCCCTGAAGTGGGAATGCACACGAGTGTGTGTGAGCATCCCCTGGGAACTGGCAGCCTTTTGCTCAAAACCCTGAGTAGTGAGACAGTGTGGTCACTAGGACACCACATATTTGTGCGGTTTGGGCCAAATCATCTCCTCTCTAATAAGCCTGTCTTTCATACAGAAACTTGAGGTAGGCATCTAGATTGTTTTTTTACCCTTATATCCAATTTATCTTTCACAAATCCATTCTTGTTTATCGAAGCTCATAGCCAGCCAGAAGTGATCTTGAAGTTGAGTGTGAGCAAGTGGGTAAGTAGAAGCCAGTGGGATGAGGCAAGACTCATGGGTCCAATGTCATGCTCTGCCCATCTTCCCTAGATCTGGAAGGTGTTTGTTGGAAGTAGTGGGACACCCTGGAATGTAGGATGAGCCTGGCAATGGTAAAGAATCCATGAAAGGACTCTGAGCCCTTCCTTCCCAGCTTCCTGAAAGTACCCCATGACAGGAAATAGAAGTGTCAGACATAAAAGCACATGAAAGTGCTCTGCTTGGAAGTTGGTTCCAGATTCTTTTTAAATGGATGCAGAGGGTCTTTGTGATAAGGCAATCCATGTAAAGGGACGCCATGGGTGGCATTCTGATGGCTAAAATAATCATCTCGGCGGAGTGACCCCTGCAAATGCTCTCCCAGAGAAGACCCTCCACCCACCACAAAAGTCTTCTCAGAAACTGCTTCCAGTTATAACTTCCCCCAGACTGGAGGCAGCAAGCGTATTTTCTTCTTAGGAGAACTCCAAGCCAAAGAGGTACCAACCAAGTCACCCAACGGCTAGACTCCCTGGGCAAACATTCACCTCCCCTGGTAGGAGTGTTGGGTGAGTGTTCATAGGAACAGATGGGATCTGAGAGCAGCAGTCTGAGTGCTGCAGCTTCATCGCCCACACAGCGTGTTTGATGAGGTTTTCTCAAAATGTTTTTTTCTTTTTTTATTATCGATAATTAGATACACTTAATAAGGGAATAATGTGTTGATGTATCCAGTTCCCTTATTTCCCTCTTCCCGGTCAGTTGGATATCCTCTCTGTGGGCAGTCTGGATCAGTCCATGGGGTAAGGGGTTGTGAATAGCTTAGGAGTCAACGTGTTTTTCTTTTTTACTCAGGCCTAATTCTTACTATCTATTGGATGAGGGGGGAGGCTGAAGGAGGCCTGGAGGTCAGAAGCTAGAGGTTCCCAAGAAAACAAGCTTCCCTGAATGGACGAATGGGCATGAGCACGCACCAGGCATTGCTCAGCCATTCGAGTTTCTTGCCACAAGATATAAACTAATCTATTTAGTTAGAAAAACATGGTTTATTGCAATCTAAGTAATTTGTATTTCTTTTTATACCACAAGATGTAAACTAATCTAGTTAGCTAGAGCAAGTTGGTTTAACTGAATTCGGAGTAATTACCCTCCAAAGTAAATCGATGTGTGTGTTTTTTTGGTTTGCTAGGATTTTTTTTTCCTTTCCAGCATTCAAAAGTTGAGATGTATATGTACTTATGATTAAATAAAACCCAGCCGTCTTTTGGTTTGTTGGGACTTTGGCCTTTCTGGAGGGTCTCAGCCTCTATCCTCACCACCTGGGACTTCCCGAAAATGTGCTGGAGGTGGCATGGAAAATCCAGCATGCACTCTGGTGGAAAAATAATTTGTAACATTTCCTGGAGCAGTGAAGTTCCAACTGATGGGGAGGGTTTGGAGAAGGCAGCCGCAGGGCAGTCTGGGCAATCCTGAGACTTATCAAAGTCACTGCAGGCTGGGGTACTCTCCAAGATGACCCACATGTATGCCCAGGAGGAAGTAGCCCCACAGGACAGGACTAAAGTAAACCTAAGAGAAGACATCTGTGACCATGAGCTCAAAGGCAGCCCAGGACCTTTATGCGACCCCAACTCCCAGAGTTCCCATCATGTTCCCACCACACGCTGACCAAGACCAAGTGCCTCACCTTACTGTTCCACCTTCTGTGACCCTGTGTCTTCCCTCCACTCTAGGACAGCCTGGCAGATATCTGAGTACAGAGGTCTGGTCTCCCCATGCTTCTCCTCTCCTTAAAGTTCCCAGATGGACCTTCTCTCTCCTGAGCATAAGTGACCTTTACAGAGGACTCAGCCTTTTTCTCTAACCACCCTGCGGTTAGGAACATAGCTTCCAGCGGTTGCATGTCTAGAAGTGGCACTCTTGGCAATGACTTCCGTGTGCCCTGTAGCCATGAAAAAATGATACAATTTCTAATGGGAAGGAGATGCTCAACTGTCCATCTAGCACCTATTCTGCCCTCTGTCCTTAAATCAGGTGTCTACCTCCACACCCTGACTGGTACAGATGGTACTCTAAGTGGTTGCTTCAAAATTCCACACAGGTCCACGAGGACCCACGGCATGATCGGCACCGCACACACGCAAACTATCAGAGAAGGCAGGCACAGGGTCGAGTTCCCACTTCTTCCCTCCTTTCCTTTCCACCTAGTCACACTGCCCACCACATGGCTGGATGAAAGAAGAGGCACGTCCTTTCTGATTAAAAAACATCTAGAAAATAAAGGAATTTAGGAGAGGGGATGGGGAGGGAGGGAGTTGGGGAATTGGGGGAGGGAAAGTCGTCTATGTGTCTACATAGGCAAATGCCAACTCCGGTGAGAGGCAGTAATGCTGCCACTTTATGGATACAGAAACCGAGGCATGACCAATTAACATGTCCAAGTTCAGTGGCAGAGTAAGAGACAGAGTCAGGCTGGACCCCAGTCCATGGACTCCATGTCCTTCTTTCCATCATATGGTGGACTGCTGTGTATACCGTGTAGAGCTGCTGACTCTTTCCCAGCCTCTGGGTTCTCTGAAGCCTTCCAGAATTGTCACACACACTCCTGGCAGGGCCTGGGTAATGACTTAGGTAAATCACACAGCTTTGAAATAAATCCTGGAATTGGGTAGGTATGGTCCTGCCTAATGTCACTGATGGCCAGGCCAAAGATCACAGATCGCCTCCTTGGCAGTCCTCTTAGTAAGAGGACCCCTAGACTAGCACTCTGAAAGCCTAGACCAGCCAATAATGTGGGACAGAGGCCCAGCAGGATGACAGAAGGAAGGCCACTGACCTGAAACCTCTGACAAACACACGTGTTTCTCTTAGGGACTTCCCTTACCCTCAGCTCTTCCCAAAACTCCTGTTCTGGTTACCTGGCCACATTCCACTATGGCTGCTGGGGGAGGAAGGCAGGAGCCTCTTGAGATGACAGAAACTGGTAAAAGGTGAAGGAATATCAAAATAATGGTGGTGGTGAGGGGTGGAGGAGACTAGAAACAACTTACTGGAACTTAGTCTCAGAGGCAGGGAAGTGGGGAGAGAGAGTCCACAAAAACTGGAAATAACTTGTCCAAGTTCACACAGCTTGTCCCATGATGGGTCCTGGGAGCTCACATTCAGTATGTGTGTGTTGTACCCAGGCTTGCATGGGGTGAGTCCACTGACTGACCTCTAAGTCATCACCATCATCTCATGGCAGGTTCAAGGAACCTAATTAGTATGTGAGTACATTTAGGCTTCAGGAGGAAAAATTAGGTGCAGGGCTCACATAGTTTGTAAGGGGTAATGCAAGTAACTGAGGACATGTGTCATTCCTTCATTTAAGTGGAGTTGAAGTCTACAATAAGGGACAGAAATGTGTCCAGCTGGCCACAATGATCAGAGCACCCTGCTACTCTGGCTTGTGCATATATGGTGGGTTAGGGTACTGGTGATCTCTGATGACAGGACATGAAGTGGCTGTTGCCCCTGGGGCCAGACACTGGGAACTGAACATGAAAGGTGAGTCCTACCCCACTGCCCCTCCTCTGTCCCTCCAGCTGTGGCCCTAAGTTGCTGTATAGCTATAGCTGACAGGTCTCTGAGAGACACCTGTTTTTCATTTCAGGTCTCTGTGGCTCTCTGGCAGTGGCTGTGTTTGCTTTGGAGGGAGGATACAGGGTGTGAGGAGAATGCTGTTTCTGTAGGTCTGCAGGGACCTGGGGTTTCTGAGGAGGTACAGTCAGCCAGAAGGAAAAGCAGAGCTGGGCAGGCATCCTTGGGGTATGGCAGAGATGCTTGGTGCCCCCCCCCACCAATTCTTCACTAGAAGATAGGGCTACAGGCTGTGAACAGACTTTGGGAGAACATACATACACAGCTGAGGAAGAGGGAAACTCTTGGGAACAGGCTGTTAAAAGAAGTGTCCGTGCCTCACTGCCTTCCCTATAGTCATTCATTCATCCAGCATTCCCACATTCACTGCCACTCACCCATGCTGGGGACCCTGGAAGCACAAAGGACAGTCATACATGCCCCAGGGGTCCATGGATTCCCAGTCTGCGTGGAGGGCAGTGAAACGAACTGAATTGATTTGTACTGTGAAGAGGTTAATAGCAGCGTTCTGGGAGACACATCTAGCCACAGTGGACCATGCTGGTCCAGGAGGGCCTTCAGCAGCAAGGGCACTTCCTGGAGCAGAGGTGAAATGTGCTTCTCACTCAGGGAATAGGAAGGAAAGAAACAAACTGCACAGTGACTGTTGCATAGCGAGAAACTCCGTGTGGCTGGAAAGAGCATGTAGGAAGCCATAGGACAAAAGGCTGCAGGACAGTTCATATGGGGAGCTCTTCACCTCTTCTCTTAACACCCTCTGGCCTGGCCTCTTATGGTCCTCTATTCTAAGCCCTTTCCCCTTTTCTTTTCTTGCCCTCTGTCATTCTTCACGTTCACTTTGTTTAACATCCTCTCCTCCTGTCCCTACTCCAGCTGGGATTAAGAGGCAGAAGCCAGAAATGTCCTGCTGGTCTCGGCATCAGCAGAAGCCCTGTACACACTTCAAAATTTTCACCCAAATCTGGGCTATGAAGCAGGTGCAATTGCCTCAACTTGACAATGAGGTAAAAGGCTCTGATCAGCTAAGTGATTTCACCACAGTCACCTGCAACTCTGGCAGAGCAGGTTCAGGAATGGTGTCTCGAACTAACAGCCTATGCCAGGTGTCAACAGACTGAGTCCAACACACAGAGCGCCAACCTCAAAGACTCCCATGGAGGCTCACGGCCACTGAAGGGAGAAGTTCCACCGGCCCAGGTGGAGCAGGAATTCCACAGTCCACTCCTGTGATCTGAGAGGCGAGAGGCTTACAGATAGGATGCTTCTCTGACATGCTGGACAATCCGCCCATATGTGGGGCTAGAAACTGATGCGACTGCTTTTTTTTTTTTAAACCTCTTCTCCTCCAATCTTGAATTTCTGTTAAGACCTATGACACATGCTGTCCACATGCATGTGCCACAGTGGGAGAGCTTCAGTGAGGACATCTGGGTTTGGTTCTGTTTGCTTTGTGAGTTGTTCTTTCCCTTTGCAAAGCATGCTGCAGGCACTGTCTTGTCTCGTTCTCATAGCAGGCATTCGTCCCATTTGACAGGTGGTCAAACTAAGCATCAGAATAAAGTAACTGACAGGCCAGAGATGTCACTGCACTTCTGAAAGAATGTCTAGAAACTCAGTGGGTCTCAAGTGCATCAATCAGAATGTCACCTTCCCCCTCTCCCATAACCTGCAGCATCAGACTCAGGGTGTGTTCTACTCAAGGACAGAGCAGGTTCTCTGACTGGCCTATGACTGCTTTACCTGTCTGGATCCCTAGCACCTTTCAGGTAGTCATGCATGGAGCATGTGCTCAACAGTGGAATAACAAGGGGACAAAAGAACATTAGTAACCATATTTGTAGAATATTCCGTCAACAACGTGGACAAGACTATAATCAACGTGCCTGTGAGGTGCACTTAGCCAGGAGCAAACAGCCTCCTAGGGGTTTGTTCAAGGTTGCAGAGCCAGTCAGTGACAATACAGGATCTGAATCCAGGCCTGTCTCATTCCAAACTTCGTGGAATTCCCTGTACCCTCCTATGGCCTAAAGAAACCAGTGACCGAGGCCACAGAGCCAGGGTTCCAGGGAATAAAATCCAGGACTTTGAGTTGAGCCACAGGATGGGCTGTGGTTCCCACTGTCCAGGCTGTGGGGGTCACAAGGAGCTTCTCAAGCCCCAGTGGTCCCAGAAAGTCCCAGCAGGCCTACCATTCCTTCTCCCTGGCTTGTCCCTCCTGCTCCTCCAGCATGTCTCCCTGTGGCCTGTTCTCCATACCTTAGTCAGCCATGCTCTCTGTGGAGCTTTGAGGCCTCCAGGGCCATCGTGTGCAGTCATTTTCTGTTGTGGTTCTCTGCTTATTATGGGTCTGCCCAATTAGCACAAGCATAGTGCTCTGTGTCTGCTTGTGACATGAATGAGTCAGTAAACAAACCAACGGGTCATTCAATGAGTGAATGGATAAACAACTGAATGAACCAATGAAAATGAAAGTAAATAAATAATAGGTGAATGGGGTGGTGAAAGAGTGGGTGAATGGAAAGGGTGTGGGGAGTGAATGGCTGTCTGGGTGAATGGATGCACTGCTCCGGCCCTCCCCACAGTGCACATCTCTTAGCCACAGAGAACTCCAGAAATTTAGGGGAGTCAAATATATCCTAAGGGTTGCCTGGGGCTGCAGGCCCAGCTTGGCTTGGCAGGGTTAGGAGTAGGCAGGAGCATCTCTACCTTAAATCCTTCTAGGAAGCTGGAGAAGATAGCCAGACTGCTGGCTGGGTCCCACTGTTACCTGCCCCATGACTTCAGTCTTCCCATCTGGAAAATGGGAGGACTGGAGCCGAGAATATGATGAACACTTGCTGCTTAAGCGTGGAATCCTCTCAGGCTGGGGACTGCGGAGTTCAACTCCCCAGAAGTCACATGAAGAGTTGGGCAAGGCCAAGCACTCTGTAACCCCAGTCCACTTACCAGGTGGAGTGGGGGAGTGACCAGAGAATCACAGGGGCTTGTTGACAGCAGCTATGGGTTGATAGAGAGATAGAAAGACCTCCATCTCAAGGAAATACACCAATGAGAGGTAAAAGAAGGACCCTCGACATTTTCCTCTGGCCTCCACAAGCATGCACACAGGGTGTATGCATCTAGGCATACTCGCACATACAGCACATATCACACACCAGACCACCAAAACACACAGAGAACTCTAGGAGGTCAGTGCCCAAGGGAACAGAGTTCATTCACACCTTGGTCAAGTTCCTCTAATCACCTCGTATTATCAGACCTCCTTCCGTAAGAGTGCACCCAGTATTCACAGGGAAATCTGGAGGGCTTCCTGAGGAAGGGCACTGATTCTGGGCCAGGAAGGTGGAGAGTGAACTGGTGGAAAGCACTGAGAGAGCTCTGGTGTGGCACAGAACCCAGAAATGCCTTGTGTCCTAGACAAAAGCTTGGCATCAGGAAAGAGGAAGGGAAGAGGAGAGAGCTAGGAAGAGATAGGATGAGCTTCTTCAAGGCCCTCTTCACAGAAAGCACAAGTAGTTTGGGGACACTGACTGCTACTTTCTAGTTGTGTGACTGGTATTTTAACAAGTAACAATCACGGTGCCTATCACAGGTTTTCCTGAGAACCGGTTCTTTTTCTCCATGTTGTTAAGAGGCAGCTGCTAGAAGCATCCTTCTTGTAAAATAAAGGCAGAGAGGGGAAGAGATGAAGCCTCGGCCACACAGCAAATCTGAGTTTTCTGGGTTTCTTGCTCTCTGGCTCAATTTCTAGCAAATCAGAGATTTGTGCTATAGGTTGAAGATATCTGTCTCCCTGCAATTCTGAGTCAGAGCCTTTTCATCCAGAGCTGCCCATTTGAAGAGAGCTGGGTGTGTTCTAGGGGGCTGCTGTACCTCCCCTGCTTGGGAGGCTGGGAAAACCCTGGTTTTCTAAGTCTGGTTTTCAAAAGTACCCATAACTTGTGTATCAAAACTCAGATACAAATAGGACCTTACAAAGGTCCCTGGCCATGCCCATCCCTTGGCCTGAGCTGCAAGTCCCTGCAGGATGGGACAAGGACCCTTTTTCCTCATCTGTGCTTCAGCAGGGCCAAGCCCAGGTCTGTATGCAACAGGTGCTTCAGAGCAAATAAGTGATGAACGGCCCCGCAGCGGATCTGGTGGAGCTCTCAGACCACACTCCATCACTCGCTCCTATTTTATGGATGGTCCAACAAGGAAAAAAGCTTTCAATGGCAACGTATCCAGACCCACAGTTCACCCAGGTGGACTCCAGGTACAGTGCTCAGCCCCCTGATCAGCCCTTGACTTCAGAGACGACTCTTTTGCTAAAGGAACTTATGACCCCCTTTGAGGTTTGCTTTCTCGGTGTGCTGTACCACACTTGGCCCAGCACACACTCACTAAGTGTTTGTGGAAGCAGACCACAGAATTTCCTCTGTGCTTGGGGTTTGCTGAAATCAATCCTGGCCATGACTACCCCCTGGGTGGTCTCTCTCTCTCTCTCTCTCTCTCTCTCTCTCTCTCTCTCTCTTTCTCTCTCTCTCTCTCTCTCTGTTCAGACTGCTCAGGTAGGACAGAGCAGGGTGTAGCACAGATTGCTGGGTCAGGATGACCTATGAATTTCCAGCAGTGGAAGCATTTCCACTCTGGAGATGATGTCTCTGATCTCCAGAGACACAAAATCCATAAAAAATGCATCCCATAGTAGGGTTGTAGGATGAGCAGAGCTCCTGAAACCCTTCCTGGAGCCCTCACAAACTTCTCTGATTCTCTGAGGTCTCGCTAGACTATACAAGTAAGCAAAAGCCATGGCTTCCTCCAGACATCCCAGCCTCTGTCTTCCCTACTCACCTGCATGGCAGGGACTCTGCTCTGTCTTAGAGCTGGTGATTCAGATTTTGTCTTATGTTGCAAAGATGCTTCCAAGAGCCTGATACTGTAAGGTGCTGCAAAGCACTTACTATGCAAGATGGAGTGTGCTAGAAAATCTACCACAGTCACCCTCGTATCTCAAGCGTCTACTAAAAGGTCCCACATACTTATACATAGCAGTTGCCTAATAACCATAAAGAAAATTAAGAGAGATGATATGTATTGAGTACCTAATATGTGATACAATCAGCACAAATAATATCAACTGTACTTGCTTCAGCTAGAAAAGCAGATCCTGTGATCCTCAATGGGATACATTCAGACAGAAAAAGGAAGCTGCCCACGGCCACACAGCTAACACTGAGCACAGCTCAGATGCAGAACTGGGCTGTCCATCTGCAAAGCTTGCACCTTTCCTTCATCTGTGCTGATGTGGTCCTCCAGTCTCTGTTTGGCCAGTGCAAAGATTCTCAGAGGTTCCCTGGATAAACAGCGGTGGGAGCTGACCAAACACTGAGGCTCAGGGCCCAGGATGCAGTAGCAGCATACCTAAACTGTGCTCTGGACAGAGTAGCTATGTGCTGTTTGTCTGTCTGGAGGATGACAGAATCAACAGGCTTTTGTTGGGTTCCACCAGAGACCAAGAGCAGGACTGAGGGTTGACCAGGGCAAGCCTGATCTGGGGCCAGTTGAAGATCATAGTCCTTGGCCTGGGCCAGGACTTACTGTCCCAAGGTCAGGAACTCTGAATGGTCAAGTAGATTACAAAACAAGGCCTGTATAAGCACTGGACTGAATCCAGGGGTGGAGTCCAAAGGTGGGGTTCCATCTGGCTTTGCATAGCATGGGTTGTATAAGCTTAGACAAGTCACTGGAACTGACTCACTCCTCACATAGAAAATGGGATCATTTCAGAATTGGGCCCTCCCCGAGCCTCATTTCCCAAGTCTAATTGACCATGACCCCCTGTTGATTCCAGCCCTAGGTGCACCACAGTCTAACGGCTTCTCTTCTGGCCATCTCCCTATGGCACTTCCTTGGTGTGTAAGCCATCTCCCTCACAAATCTATAGCTACTTTTAAGATTGATTTCCCCCACAGCTACTCTGAACTCCTTCCCTTCAGTTTCCTTCAGGTCGTCCACAATCTTGTTTAGGCAATCAAAGACTCCATAGGACTTTTAAAGACCAGGGTCTCTCCTCTGCCTTTCAGCTTCAACTAGGACCTCCCTTCCTTACACTATACAACTCATATAAACCAGCAGCTATATGCCAGGCCCATTCCCACCTATGATCTTCACACTCATGGTTTGTTGGCCTGGAACTCCTTCTCCTGGTAGGCCAGGCTTTGTGTCAGTTTTCTATACATGTTCTGCACCACTGCCTTGTATGGACTTGCCACTTTGGTAATGAAATAACCACCTAATGGCTTAAGGAATAATACACTGAAAAGCTGGGTGTGATAACACACTTCTGTAATCCCAGAACTTGGGAGACAGAGACAGGAGGATCAGGAGTTCATGTAGCAAGTATGAGGTTGACCTGGGCTATAAGAGACCCTGTCTTGAAAAACAAACAACAAAACTCAAGCAAACAAACCAAAAAAAAAAAAAAAAAGCACATTGAAGAATGACTTGTTCAAGGTTAGTCTCATTACCATGTTCTCAAGAAGGAAAGAATGGGATAACTTGTTGGATTCAGTATCTTCAAGTTTTAACCCAGTGTGTGATACGAGGCTGGGATCAGCAGGTCATTTATAAGATGGGTTGAATTCTAGCTCTCCCCAAATATGCCACAAGGCTGTTGAGACATCGTGGGAAAAGATGACCAGCAAATTTTTTTGTTTTGTTTTGTTTTTAAACTATAAGTGGCTGTTCAAATATGACATGGGTGTGATGGTGAATTTTATGTATCTAATGGCTGGGAAAGATTCTTAGGTCCAATGTTATCCTAGATGTCCCTGTATAGTATCTTTAGATGATACTAACTCAGTGGGACTTTGAATAACTAGATTACCCTCTGTCATGGTTTGATCCAGGGGTCCCCCACAAACAAATGAATGTGTTCTGGGTAATCGATCCTCAGCTGATGGTAGTTTGGATTTTACAACCTCGATGAAGCTGTGTTGTTGGGGGTGGGCTTTTGGGGGTTTATAAGCCAGCTTCCCCTTGCCAGTGTTTGGCACACCTTCCTGCCACTATTTCCAGAGCTGTGGCAGAGGTGATGTCCACCCCTCTGCTCGTGCCATCATTTTCCCTGCCAGGATGGAGTCTCCCCTCGAGTCCATAAGCCAAATAAACCCATTCCTCCACAAGCCTCTTTTGTTTGGGTTCTTTCTGCACAGCAACTAGAACGCTGACTCCAACACCCTGCTAACATGGACAGGCTTTATCCAATCAGTTGGAGGCCTTGATAGAAAAAAAAAAGAGAGAGACTGACTTCCTTGAAGGGGGACAGAATTCAGCCAGCAGACTGCCTAAACTTTTGCCTGGATCTCTGGCCTACCAGTACACCCTGAAGATTTAGTAAGTGTGTATGTATGTATGCATGTATGTATGTATGTATGTATGTATCATCAATTGTCGGTCTATGCACAGATACACACATACATACCCCATTAGTTCTGTTTCTCAGGAGAGCCCCAACTTACACAAGCAGAACCAACATGCATTGTCTACAACATTCCTTGCCCTGGTCTCCAGCTTGCTCTCAGAGGGGCAGCTGCAAAGGCTAGGGGCTAAAGAGTAGACTCCTGACTTGCTTTGCCATTGACTATGAGTGGCCTCCCTGACACCAGAGCCAAGTGGCATCCTGCTAGAAGAAGGCTGTTCTAGGGGAAGCCTGCCCTGCTCAAGAGTCCTGACTGTGCGTAGGAATGAAAGACCATGCTCAGAGCCTTTTAAAGTAAGAACTGAACAAAGTATGAGGGAGTTAATTTGAAAAAAGAAGGGAACGAGCCAGGGTCTGCAAAAGGAACTTTTATGCTCCATATTGAGAAGGATTTGAGTGCATAGGGCTATAAGAGCAGCCCTGAGACATTTATGGGGACTATGACTGACCTGATTCTGTTTTACATACATTCTATCACTTAATCTAGGGATCAGCCCAAGGGAGGCCCATTGTCTCCATTCTTCAGTGCTGAGGGGTTGGGCCTGCACCCTGGTGTGGCTAAGATTAGACCTCAGAGGACAGAAAACCTTGGAGCCATTCAAATTGTTCTATAAAGACTTTCTGGGGACCCGAGAGATGGAGGTAATCGTCCCTTAAGAACTACCTATAAGGCAGTCAGCTGGCTGAATTCGGTCCCCCTTCAAGGCGGTCAGTCTCTTTTTTTTTTTCTAGTAAGGCTTCCAATTGATTGGATAAAGCCTGTTCACATTAGGAGGGTAATCTATTTATTCAAAGAGCTTACAAGCATATGAGCTATATGAGCACTGTTTTATCTAATAGTTCAACTTAATAGACAAATATTAATATCCTTTCTTAGAGAAAAAGAAATAAATGCCCCCAAATTTGTGTCCACCTTGACATAGTAGAAAAGGGTCTGGAGGAAAGGCTGATGTGAATGGACATTTTTATATCTTCATTTCTCTCAATTCCATCAAATTAACAATTTTTAGGATGGAGGGCTGGAGAGATGGCTCAGCGGTTAAGGCACTTGCCTCTAGTGCCTAAGGCCCTGGGTTCAGTTCTCCAGGATCCACATAAGCCAGACTCACAAGGTGGTGGTCTGGTTCTCTCTCTCTCTCTCTCTCTCTCTCTCTCTCTCTCTCTCTCTCTCTCTCTCTCTCTGCTTAAAAATGAATAAATTTTTAGGATGGAAACATTACATTTTTTGTTCAGCTCTTCTCTACGTGGTTCACGTGTGATATAAATGTTATAATCATTTCTCTACTTGTCTCTAATGCATAGAAGTACAATTAATTGACTTTTTTATGTGGAAATAAGAGCAAGTAACTTTTATGAATTTTCCTGATAACTCTTATGTTTTGTCTGTATATTGCTTTGGATGTTTTAGGCAAACTATGTTCACCTGTGGGTAATAAGAACAGAATGATTCCCTCTCAACAGAAGGATGGGAAAAGAAGCAGCTGGTTACCACTGGTTCGGTTGCTTTCCACGCTATGGAGGATGGAAGCTCGCACTCCACCCAGTGAGCTGAAAGGTCTGACAGTGTGCTTGCCTTGTACTCTGTCACAGCTCCTAGAGGGCGCAGGGATAAATAAATGCGTCCAACATCTGGGCTCAAGGCTCTGGCTCCCAGTTAGGAAGGACCCAGCTGGTGAGCCAAGGGGTGAGTACAGCAGCAGCACTGACGGTCTAAGCAGCCCTGGACCAAGCTGTCCTTCTACAGCCATTCCTCTGATAGCCACCTCAGTACCTTGTCCCAAGGTTGTTGCCTATGGGAAAGAGCTGGGTGTCAGGTTCCTTTGTCATTGAGAGGTGCAGCCATTAGGACCCAGTGGTCGAGGGTGTAGGGTTTGGTGAGGATGGATGGATGGAGGGTGAGGCATAGCCCCCCAATCATCTTTATCGAGAAGGGGAACCAAGGTGACTTCCCCGAGGCCTGCTGCATCATCTCTCCTCCCCCTTCCTGCTCCAGGGGGCTCATCCTGTCGGCCATTACTGTACCAGCTATGTTATTGGCTGAGGGGTACAGGATCAGTATAAAATCTGGTTTCTAGGTTCAAGTGGATAAAAAACAAGATGCACCCACAAACAAGTCCAAGCAGCATACATTGATTCATAGGCACAAGGCAGGCAAATGCTAGAGGACGCTACATGACACACGTTCATTTCACAGTAAGAACTGATGGTGGAGGGGGTTGGAGAGCTCTCTCGGAGAGCCTTGGAGGGCTGCGAAGAACCAAGATGGAGTACAGTAAGAAAATAAGGGCATTTGTGAAGGGGAATCCAGCCTGAGCCGCACAATGGAGGCTGATGCAACCTCTTGGTCTGACATGTGTGAAGGTGGCCCCTAGGGCTGGGCAGATGAGACCACAAGAGGGGCCAGGTACAGCCTTCCTGCTCTGGGTGACTCAGTCCTGAGGGCCTGTTTCCCTGACAATATGGTAAATACAGGGCCTGTAAATCCATCTACAAACATTTACTCTCCCAGTACCTTCTCTCTTCCAAGACAATAAGCCCAAAGCCATCCCATTGGGCATGAGCATGGCATGCAAAACCCTGTGGAGCCAGTCTTCAGGGTGGAGGGCAGGCTTTCCTGGCAGAAGATGGCTCTGGCTCTAGGCAACCCCTCCCCCCCAGAAACCCCATGTCTTCTCCGTGTCAGGCTGCAAGTGAGGAGCAGAAAGATGCCCTTGTAGCCACCTGCAGCAGGAAACACCGAAGCTATGAAGGACGTGTATGTAGTCTTTGTCAGGAGAGGCCTTCCTATTAGGAAGAAAGTGGGGGTCATCTGTGATAGGAGGTGTCTATTTAAGATACTGACTCCTGTGGGTGCCAAGAAAAGGATGGCAGGCAGGGTGAATGACAGGGCCAGGCAAGTCCCATTTCTTCTTGGAGCTGATTCTTCATCTGTAGAAGGAGGAGAGACAGTCCCCATGCCTGACTTCTTCCCAAAAGCTGAATGGAAGAGAAAAGGAATTGGATGATCTTTTTTTTTGAAGGACAGTGTTTATTATCTGTATTTACAGAAAGCTCCGCGGTATACACTCAGCCCAGCTTGGTGGCAAGTTCTTTGGCCTTTGCCTTTTTCCAGCTTGGCAATTCAAGCCAGAGATTTTGGACCCAGGACGCTGCCTCCCTCCCCAGTGACTACGAAGCTCATGGTATCTGTCACTGTAATTATTCCTGATGGCTTCCACCAGTTTAGCCAGGGATCCTTTGTCTTCTGAGTTAACCTGTGTGAAGGCATTGGTAGTGCAGGTCTTCCTGTGGACCAGTGGCCCCAGCCTGGCCTTCCCCTTGATGATGCAGTATGGTACCCCCATCTTTAGAAACAGGGCAGGCAGGAATACCACCAGCACCATAGGCTCCATGTCACGTGCAAACATTACCAGCTGAGCCTTCTTGTTCTCCACCAAAGTCATGACAGTGTTGACCCCAGCTCGAAGGACAGGTGGTTGTGTAGTTGGGACGTCTCCTTTGTCTGCAGCATTTTTCTCAGCCTGGGCCAGCAGCCTCTGCTTCTTCTCCTGCTTCATCTCTGGCCTGTACTTGTGGGTAAGCTTAAGTAGCTGGGCAGCTGTTTGGTGGTCCAAAGCCTGGGTGAACTGGTTAATTGCAGGAGGCACTTGGAGCTGCTTATACAGAATAGCCCTTTGAGGCTGCAGCCCGATGTAATGGGGCCACTTGAAAAAGCAGGTGAGGTCCCTTTTGGGCTGAATGTCCTGTCCAATGCCAAAATTCTTGGGCCTTTTCTCAAACAGGATTTACTACCTTTTTGGCTTCCTGCTTCTTTACAACAGTAGGGGCTGGGGCTACCTTCTTCCCCTTGGCCTTCTTTCCTTTTGGCATCTTGCTTAGCTGGAGGAGAGAGCGAGTCTTTGTGGATGGATAGTCCCTTCAAGGGTACTCAAAATATGCTTTATGGACCAGAAGTGTCCTGAGCACTTGTCAGATATGCTGATTCCCGGGCCTTACCCCAGACTTTGTGACTTGAAGTCAGCATTTTAATGATATCCCCAGATTATTTATGAGCACAGTCAGGTTCAAGCAATATTCTTCTAGTCTACTGGTTGCTCTAGTCCCTTTCACATTACCAGTGGAGAAACTGAGGCCCGCTTGGACTAAGGCACTTGTGAGAAGCCACAGGTTAGTAGTGGTAGGCATGATTCCAAGTGGTAGTGCAATACAAAGAGTCAGATAGGCTCTGAAACCAAAGAAACTCCATTCAGATCCTCCCTCAGCAGATCTGGTATGCTTTTCTGTCTGGGGAGGATGCCGGCTCATTTTTCCGAGCTGTGGCATTGGCATCTCTAAATGGGGAGAATAGCAGCTACCTTTTGTGTTATGGTGAGGATTAGATGATACACCATAGCAGATGCCTTATATAATATGCACCCCACAATTTCTGATCACAGGTTTGCTTTATACATGCCATGGTCTGAGTTCTATACCTGTGACTGGGCCCAAGAACCTGTGAAAAGACCACTTTCCTGCCTCTGACAATAACACATAGTTGCTGAGCTGAAAGAGGACAATGGCCAGACAAGGGACAGCCAGGCTCCTAGAGTCTATATTCTGGAACGTTCTCAGTGGAATCCTCTAGCAGAAAGTTAGTCTGCAGTCATCATCAGTTAGTACAGTGCCTGCACACGGGGCATGTCCATACTTGGCAGGCTTGCTAAACACATAACTGAAGTCCTTCAGACCCTCACTCTGAGCCTGTGCAGCCTCAAGTGCTCGTGTCCATGTGTCTGAACTCTGGGCCCCCTTCAAGGCCCAACTCAAAGCCTTTCTCCTCCAATAAGCCCATGCCTGATTGCCTAAGGCTGACTTCTCCCAGCCTCACTCTGACTTTCTTTGAGGAGACATGATGACAGAGTACAAGCTCGGTGAAGACAGGAGTCTCATGCCTCAAGGTTTATGTTCCCTTTGTCCACATTGTTCTTCCCTCAATACCTCCAATCCAGCCTTGTACACCTCAGCCTACTTGTTAACTTAGACATTTTTCCCTACAGACAGAAGCAAGGTAACCAGGGCACAGACTTAACAGATGGAAGGAAGGAGGAGAGAAGGCAGGTAAGAAGGGAGGGAGGGAGACATTAGAGTCCTAGAAGCCTCCGTTGCCTCCCCTGCCCATCTACCTGAGTCCCCGCTGTCTGGCAGCCCTGTGCTATCCACCCCTCCACTGGGAGGAGCTCTTCTGTCTTGTTCCCTGTCGCTCCCAGAGCCTGGAAAAGTAGACCTCTAGTCACCACCTGCTGGCTGCTTAGCCTCGTGTTGACCACTCCCACTGAAAGGTGCCTTCACTCCTCAAAGCGACCTTCAGGTGGGTGGCTGAGCTCCCTAGAGGCCAGCCTCCCCCTCTGTGGGCCCAGTGCCCAGTCCAGGGCCTAGTAGATTGTCCATATTTGGGTAACTGTACATATTTACAGGGTTTAGGCCACTGGTGGAGCTAGCTCCTGGCCCCTTGTATGACTTGGAACCCGCATGGACACCCATCATCATCCTCTCTCCTGAAGCCTCTCCAGGCCAGCTCTGCTCCAGCCTGGTGCACATGGCTGTCTGGAGTTCCCTGGTGCTGGAAACTGTGCGTCAGAACTTCTGTTTGTAGTCAGAACTGTCAGCGCCACCCAGACACCTCTGCCACCTCTCTCTATATAATATACCCTGCTGCCTCTCCCCATATCCTCTGCTTGCTGCCTGCCTATTCCTTCCCAGCTCATTGCATGCTCTGTCTCACCCTGCCCACAGGCATCTCATATTTGTGCCCCTTACCCACATTAGTCTCTTTGTCTGGGATGGTTGTTGTCCATGCCTCTCTTTTTCCCGGGAACATTCTCTGGCACTCCTCTTTGGACCCTAGGCTTTCGTACATGCCGTTCCTTCTATCCATGTTCTCTTTCTGCCACTCTGCGCTTGCCTCGTTGCTTCTCTTTTGGCTTCCCTGAGTCATGTGCCCCCTCCCAGGATCTTAAGAAAATGGTTCTCTGTGTTCTTGGCAATCCCTCCATGCCCACATATGCCTACTCTGTTAGAACGCAATGCATGCTGGGCCCAACTCTCCCTCATCTTTAGTCCCTAGCACCTAAGCAATTTCCTGGAATTCATACCATGAACGCTCTAATCACCACCAACAACAAGGGGGATCCTGAGCCATGATCAGCTAAGGTTTAGGGTACAACTTCCAGAACATTTTTGGTATCTAACAGAAGACATCAAGAAAGAGAAAGGCCAGGGGGCTGGTGATTTATGAGGGAAGTCTTGGCTCAAAGTTCCATTCCCAGAGATGGGGATGGGTGGGCTCAGAGGGTTAGGGACATCTCCACATTTCTGCATCTCCAGCCCCTTAAATCAGTGCTTAGGCATCAGCCATGCCCAGCCTGGAAGCCTGGGACAGCACAAGTCCCCTGGCAGTTTAAAGACATGAAACAGGAGTCTGGTGTTAGTGACTGTTGACAAGCCCTGTCTCACCCACCTTCCTCCTCTCTACAGCCCCCCTGAGGCCAGATGTGGATTTAGAACCCGCTCTGTGACGACATGATTTCTATGTCGGCAACAAATCATACAGAGTCCAATCTCCCATTAGCCTGCAAGCAGCCCTTATCCTGGAGAAGAGCATGTCAACTCTCCACGTCACAGGGCTTCTCTATCCCTACTCACATCCTTCACCTCCAGGACCCCAGACAGTGAGAACATTGTCAGGTTTCTCCTTTTCTAGACAAGGGAGCTGAGGCTCCGAGAGGGAGAGGACAACACCAGGTTCCCACTAGGAGCACACAGGCAGAACCACACATCTGTGGCTGCTCACTGTGGGGCTCCCACAGACCACACTTATGCATCCTCTCAGCACATCTACCTGGGTGAGGACATTCAAGGTGAGGTGCAGCTGTTGGTAGTGAATAAGAGACATCTGGCTACAGCTTCTTGTAGGCTGAGTTAGGATTCTCCATGTTTTCCCTTCTCTGGATGCTCTGGGACTCCACGAAATAAGGCAAAACAAGAATAATCATTTCCATTGTTTCTGTTTTCTTTCTGAAGGTATCTAAAGCCCAAACAAGGCTGAAACATTACAGAAATGATGTATTAAATATGAGTGCTGCTCTCACTGATAGCCTGACAACCTCCTAGAGGGAGATGGTGGTAGACACTGAGATGACTCAAAACTCATCAAAGCAGAAAATCAGAGGCTACTGGGAGCTCAGCACCAAAGGAGACTTATAACATACCCTCTAAGGCTTAAAGAAGATGGGGGAGGAAGAACGTAAGAGCCATAGGATGGGAAGGTATATTCTGAGACAATGTCATCCCCACAGAGATTGACTGGTATATTAATGATCCCACCATGAATTGTGGTAACCCCACTGAGGAGGGTCCTCAGTGGAATGGGGGTGGTGTAGAGAGAACATAAGAGTCTATATAACTCAATGGGAATATGACCAATATGCAAGATGTTCATGCAATCAATCAAGTTTCACTTAAGAAAAAGAAGGGGGTCTATATTCCTAATACTTGAATCCAGGCTATGACATGAGACAGAAATGGCACTGTGCTAGTGCTTCGGTTCTGGATTCAAGAACCCTGGTCATTTCCACTTCTGGATGCTTGGGGGAATTCTCCCAACTGGGTACCTGAGCTGTGGGCCATGCATCTTGGAGATGCTGTGTGTAGAGCCCCCGAGACTAACCAGAGAGGGCAGTGTCCCCGTTACACCTGGATCCTCCATGCCAGTGTAGCTGTTAGCTGAGTGTCCTGGGGAATCTCACAGAATACTCCAGAAGCAGAAAGGCCCCACTACTCACTGCTCTAACCCCTGCCCATGGGAAGGATCATTAAGTCAATAAGACTGGGCTGGTTTGTTATATGGTGAATGATAACTCCAATTGTTGTGACAACATCCATCCATTTCCCATGAGGGAAAATGACACAGTAAAGGGACACACGTGAGCTCCTCTCTGAGGATGTTTCTGAGAACGTGATAATTGATCAGAGGCTTTACAAAAGGTCAGAACTCAGATAAGATGATTCAATGATCAAATTACATCATGCAGATGAAAACTGTCAACCAAAATGGTTAAAATTAAACAGTAATTCAGAGAAGAACATGTCAGAATAGGGGCCTAGAGAAGTAGCCAATTAACAATCAGAGAGTTGGAGGAAGGTGAAAAGGATGAGAAGTCACGGAGAGATCCAGCAGACTCGAAACACAGGAGGTCAGAAGCCCCAGTGTAGGCTTTGGGCTTCATTAGGGCTGTGAGAGATGAGGTTATGAAGAGTGTGGTAGGGAAGCATTTTACCTGGATCGACAAGGACTTTTGAGGTTTCAACAGATGAAGAATTACGTAAGAACACGTGGGTGGTCACTGTCATAAATGCATGTGGCCGGAAGAAGGTGGTGGCACGGGAGAGAGTGGCGAGGGTCAGGATGCAGAAAAGAGTGCAGGGACTTTTGGACAGTCTATTCCTGGGGAAAGTGAGGCTTAGAGCTGACTCCTGGGCTTTGAGCCTGAGCCATTCACTGAGATGAAGCCTGGGGAAGGAGGGGTGTATGTGTGTGAGAAGCTTGAGGGTGACCTGAAATCAAGAGTTTGTTTATGACCATCCTGAATTTAAAGAGCCTGATGAACAGCATGGTGCTAGATAGAAACTGAGGTATAACAGCATATTGCTAGCTGGCTCAAGTCTGTCAGAGTTCTTGTGAGTCCTGGCCCCAATTCTAAGTCCTCTCTGCAGGTGTCCATGACGTAAAGGGATGACACAAGCATGGTGCCAGCATGGGGTCCAAGGCCTTGGAGTGTGATGGGAACATCTGGAATGTAGACAGAGAAGATCCATCAACCCAACATGAAATTACCATGACTGAATTTATAGAAAAGTGGTTCCAGAACAGCAGTGAAATGGTGATGGGACTGGACTGGGAAGAGAATAGAAAGAAGGAGAGAGAGCCAGGACAGACAAGTCACCAGGGAAACATGGAGATAAAGCAGGAAGAACTGAGATAAAGCAGGTCTGTGTGCTGCTGGCCAGCCCAGAGGAGAAATGAGGCAGACAAAGGGTGCAGCACAGAGCAAACGTCCATCTCACAGTGAAGGAACCTGGGAGCAAGGCAGCAAGGGACCAAGCAGGTATAGTTTATCTAATAAAAGCCATGACATAGCAGACCTTGGATGCTCCGAAACAAGATACCATGAGTAACCAGATCCAGCCCTACTGCTTAAGGTTGGGTGATTATGGGCAACTCGTTTCTTCCTCATGTTAACATTGGGGATGAACTGCCCCCAGTCCTAAAGGGTGCTGGGTATGGGGGAGCATTATAAAAGCTCATAGTTGTCAAGTGACCAGCTAAGAAGACAGGTGGCTCCAGCAGCAGTCAGTTCTGAGATCTGTGGCACTAAAGCTGGGGCTCGGGTCATGCATCATCCCCCGTGGACCTGAGATCCTCTGGAAAGAGACCAGGAGGGTGGAGCCCCATCTCCCACCTCTCAGGCATTTGGGGCCCTCCTTGAGGTAGTCCTGGCAGTTTGCCATCTAGCACTTTACTCTTTGGCAGTAATGACCTACTAGCAATCTCCTCTGTGTGCAAATACACACAGTTGTTACCAAATTGGCATCTTGGGAAATGCTGTCATTCCGGCTACTCAGCTTGGAATGTCACTCTTCATCTAATATCCTTTAGATATCAAGTGTCAGGCATTAAAAATGTCCCTCCAGAGAACGCTCCCCCACTAACCTCCTTTGAGCCCCATCCCCTCCTCGAGTTTCCTTACTTCCCCATTAGTTCCCCTCTACTTCCTATTACCTGTATTGTATTACCCTGTTTCCCACCTTCCTTAACGCATCTTCCTTCTCTCATGATCTCCTTTGTAATTTTATGACCTAAAAACACACACATATAGATACACACTACACATATAACTTTAAATCTAGCTACTACAAATGAGAGGAAAGATGCAACATTTCTCTTTCTGTGTATAGCTTATTTTGCTTAACATTATGATTTCCGGTTACATCCATTTTTCTGCAAGTGCCATAATTTCATTTTACTTTCTGGCTGTATAAATTTTCATTGTGGATATGCACCAACATTTTCTTTATCATCAGTTGATGGACACCTAGCTGGTTCCATTTCCTGGCTACTGTGAATAGTGCAGCAATAAACATGGATCTATAAGTAACTCCTTGGTGTGTTGACTTCGAGTCTTTCAGGTACGTCACCAAGAGTGATAGTTGGTCAGTCACATGGTTCTAGTTCAGATTTTTGAAGAACCTTCCTACTGACCTCCATAGTGGCTGTATGAGTTGACATTCTCAGCAGCAGTGAATAAGGGGCTCCTTACCAGTATTTGTTGCCATTTATTTTCTTGATAGCTATTCCCTTGGGGTAAGATAGAATCTCGAAGTGATTTCAATTTGCATTTCCTGATGGCTAAGGATGTTGGACACTTTGTAAAGTGTTCACAGGCTATTTGTATGTCTTCATTTAAGTACTATCTATACAGTCCATTGCTCATTTATTGATGGGATGATTTTGGTGGAGGGAGAGGGTTGGTGGTTAAGCTTTCATTCTTTATAGACCCTGGATGTTAGTCTCCTGAGTGATAGGTAGTGGCAAAGACCTTCTCCCACTCTGGAGGCAGACTCCTCCCTCTGGGATGGTTTCCTTTGCAGTGCAGAGGCTTCTTAATATCAGGCAACCTCACTTGTCATCTCTTGGGATTATTATCTGTGCTGTTGGTGCCATATTTGGAAAATCTTTGTCTATGCCTATATCAGGAAGTAGTTCACCTATGCTTTTCTTTAGTAGGACAAATTTATTTTTGTTAATTTAGTTGAAATCCTTTTAAAAAGCCATAGACGGGGCTGGAGAGAGGGTTCAGCAGTTAAGGCACTTGCCTATGAAGCCTGACGACCTAGGTTCAATTCCCCATGTAACCAGATGCACAAAGTGGCACAAGCATCTGGAGTTCATTTTCAGTGGCTAGAGGCCCTGGTGCGCTCTCTCTCTCTCTCTCTCTCTCTCTCTCTCTCTCTCTCTCTCTGTCTCTCTCTCACCCATTGACTGTTGTACTGGACAGCACAGGCAGGAAAGAGAGAAAGGGATGACAAGTACTGGTGTATTTATTTTGGGTTCAGTATGTGCCAAGCTTCTGACATAGTCATCTATACAATGACATGTGAAATGGGCAATACTAGTGTGCCCACTTTACAGACATGGAAACTGAGTCTTGAAGAGAGGTGGTGAAGGCCACACAGCAGGTGTTGGCTGCCTGCCTCTGACTCTTGCCATACTCACTGACCACTCTGCTTCAAGGCCCTCCCACAATCCCTGCAGTGCCCAGGGTCCAGGCCCACAGCCCCTGGCATTAATCGAAGGGGCATCTCCAGGAGGAGGCATTATGGCAGCCATCACAGAAGAGGTCTGGGGTCCAAGAGCGATAGGACAGGGCCCCTGGCTGACTGAGGGAGAGGAGGCCGCTGGGAGCCTGCTGGTGCTCTGCACAGTGGGTTCCCCTCGTGTGCACAGCTCTGGGGAGTTCTCTCAGTGCTGTTGTAATTTATTATTTCTGCTCTAATGATTGCTCCATGTCTGATTATAAATGCCTCTGGCTGGGGGCCCAGATTCAGAGAATTCCCATGATCTGCTTCCAAAGCTGATGGAGCCACAAACGGGACTCGTGTCTCTGTTTCGTCACCGGCCACATTTCTAGGGGAGGAGGGACCAGGGCCAGACACAGAGCCCAGAGTGGAGAAGTAAGAAGAATGATCTGGTGTCCTGGAATCCCAGGAAGAATCCCAACAAGGCTAAGCTGGGTTCTGAAGAATCCTCTAGATGGTGTTGGGATGAGCCTGCCCCCCATCTCAAGGCCAAGACAGAGTCCAGTCTGAGACAAGGGGTGATTAATAGAAGCACAGTGAAGGATACCACCAAAGATGCAAATCCACCCTGCCCATAGCCTTCTCTTCATCCACCGCAGAATGGGTGGGGAGGATATGCCACATTCTGCTAGCAGCCAGCTCTGATGCCTCCAGACCCCCACAGGTAGGGAAATGGATTTTACTCCCTGCAAATCTTTTCTAGCACATAGAAAGTAATAACCCTTCTAATGTTGATTGAGGGTCTCTTGTTTGTCAGGCATGATGTTCTTTAATTCCTCTTCACCCTATCTCTGTGGGGGAGCTGCTATCTTAGTCACATTTTTAAAAATACTTTTATTTATTGGCAAGCAAAGAGAGAGGAAATGAGTACACCAGATCCTCTTGCCACTGTAAACGAATGCCAGATTCATCCATCACTTGTACATCTGTCATTATGTGGGCACTGGGGGATTGAACCTGGACCAACAGGCTTTGCAAGCAAGTGTCTTTAACCACTGAGCCATCGCTCCAGCCCCATTATTCACATTTTATAGATGAATGAACACAGGCTCTGAGAGGTTAATTGACTTGCGTAAGGCCAAACAGCCATCAAATAATGGAGCCAGATTTGAAATGAGAATATTCCAACTCTAAACTTGAGGCTCACACCCTGTGCATGCATATCTAACCCTCACATCATTTCTCAACTGGAACAGTGCTTGGGGACAGGCAAAAGGTCAAGAAATCATGTGCTGATTTCATGTGAATTCATGTGAAAAAAAAGTCTTACTGCACAAAGTAGGTAATAAAATCAGACCAGTCCCTTATTTCTGGCAAACTATTTAAGCAGACTCAAAGAAACAGTAGGAATTCACAAAGGCTTGAATGAGCGACACGAAGTGACTACAGAAACCAGGGCTGCATTTCAACAGGGACCGAAAGACCTGAATTTTCTGGGTTAGTCCTAATTTCAAATACCCCATCTCATTAGCCTCAAGACACTTGAGTGGCCTAGAAATCCCAATATTTATATGTCTAAACTGTATCTTTTAAATGATGTACCATGGCAGAAGAAATATCCCTAAAGTCCCACTGTGTCCTTTAGTTTGGGATTCCAGAATAAAGGTATAGGGGGAATTTTTTAAAAAAACACTTATTTTTTGATACAGGCAGACACCTGGTTACACACTACCACTGCTGCTCACCGTGCGGTCTCAGACACACTGTTTCCCTTCTCTGAGCATCAAATGTAAACATGGGACTCACAGCCATTGCCATTTGGTACTGTATAGAGTGGCAAACAGGAGATGGAAAGACACCTAGGATGACACTTGGCATCATCACCAGGAGACGCTCAAGAAATATGCTCTCTCCCTCTCTCAGATGAGGTCAGGGAAGAGAGCCAGGGTTAGCACCAGTTGGATGCAGATGATAGGGTGCTTTGACAAACCAGGGATCAGAGAGAAAGGGCTGGCTTACCTGGAGCTGTGGTTAACCATAGGTTGGCTGCTCCATCATCCAGGGACTCATCAAAAGTGTAGAACACACAAACTGGCCTTGATATTCATGACTTCGCGGTGCCTGACACTTCCTACACAAAGCATTCATAATAGGAGGAAAAGATGGTATCGAACCAAAATAGAGACAAATTGAAAGGGGGAGTGGATATGACAGAGGGTTGACTTGAGAGGGGGAAGTGAGGGGTGGGGAGGGAATTATCATGGTTTATTGTCTATAATTATGGATGCTGTCAGTAAAAAAAAAGTTTTTTTTAAAGTGTAGAATATAGATTACCCTAAGAGCAGTCCTAACTAGGGCAGCAATCAAGACAGCAATGGGTAAGACCCTGCCCTTGTCCCAGGGATGGCCTCACACTGTCAGGGAGTGGACAAAACAAATAGCAGAAAGAAAAGAGATAACCTAGATAAGAGAAACAAAAGAAAAGAAATAACCTAGCAGGTGTGAGGGTGAAGGAGAAAGCCAGGAGAAACCAAAGAAGGCTGTGGTCTAGCTGAGTTTTAAGTAACAGATGAGTTTTCAGGACAGGGACTCTCTAGGCACATGTGGTACCATAAATATGGGCAAAAGAAGGCCTGAAAGAAGGCAATGAATCCTAAAACGAGACCGCTACTGTCTTCTAGACTTAGAAAATCTACCATACCTTCCCTGGTGTCAAAGATCCCCTGCTTCCACCAATTAGGAGCTCCGTGATTTTAGCCAAATTAATTGTTCTATACTTGAATTTTTTCATCTGTATAATGAACGGGGTAACAGTACCTACTATCCTGGAATGGTGTAAGGAATTAGTATGTGTAAAGAATTTACATATTTACAGCAGATTGATCCATAATTAAGGACCACCATCATCATCATTAAAATCGTCATTATCATTGCATTCATTACGACCACCACTGTCACCATCACATCACGATGACCACCATCATCACCAGCCTTGTCATCGCTGCCATAATCATCATCACACAGTCCCTGCTATCACTACCACCATCGTATGGATTGTGGTCACCACCATCACCACAAGCACCACTAATATGACCACTATCATCACCATGCTAATCATCCCTACCACCGTCACAATGTGAGAAATTAGGAGAAAGACCCTCCCCTCATAGGTAGACAGAGTGTGGCCTCTGACAGTGACCCTCCCTGGTTGGGGCTTCGCCTCACCTCCAGTGTAACTTTAAAACCCCAAACACAAGTCCAGAGCACATTGTCTTCCATTCCTGGCCGCTGTGGGCTGGAGACACGTGGGACCAGGTGGTGAGTCTAGTCCCCCCTCTTCCTCCCCACTCTGATCTTGCTTCTGGGCAGGATCGGAGAAAGGGGGAAGGAGGGAAGGTTTCTTTAGTACGGGTTATTAAATACGTGTTTTATTTCTTCACGCTTTGATGATTTCTGTACACGTTTTGGTGATTCTTGTAAACCTCTCAGACCACGTGGCGGTGGGTTGCTTTCCCTGATCTCACTCCCTAATCCTTTACATTTACTCTGATGTAAAATAAACGTGTGTGATGTAAAAATGCTCTCTAGCTAAGCCTGTCCAGTTCTTTGATGAGCTGAGATCCGAACTCTGGGGAAAGTGCAGTGAGTGAAGCGTTGGGTGCTCACTCACTCCACTGTTAAAGAGTCCCACAGCAAAAATCCCCATCCTCACCTCTACCACCATCACTACCATCACTACCATTATCACCATCTTCACCACTATCACGATCATCATTACGCTCGTTACTATTATCATCACGATTGGCTATGAGGAGACTAGGGCACAGAAGACGGAAGGGTTTCTTTTGTTCAGGTGATTCAGAGAGTTTGAGGCACACCTCAAACCTCTTACCATTTCCTTTCCTAACATTCTCAGCAATTTTAACTTCAAGTTTCTGGTATAAGTGGGAGCCCAGAGACCCCTGATAACTCATTGTGACTGGACCAAAGACATTTTTCCCATGGCCAATCTTTCTGCCTTGTTGGTTTCAACTGTCTTTCATCTGCAGGTGATGACACACCATCCCAGAGAAACAACCCAATGCTCCAGACTTAGGGAAGTGTTAGAGAGAGCACACATCCATCGTGACTTCCTTTTTTTTCAAGAGGAAATGGGAAAAATCCCATCTTTCCAACCCAATCCCATAGCGGTCTACAACAATATTATCATTCTCCAGCTCTACTACCATTATATACTTTGCCAGCCGCAAATGGGACCTAAATTACATGCTGTGGCCACCAAACCTTGGGCATGGGCCCATAGACCAAGGCTCGAAGGAAATTAGGGGAGGCCCAAGGGGAAGTCGGGTCTAAAGAGACTAGAATAAAAGGCTTATGACGTCCATCTTCAGGGTTTCTTCTCATTTTGGGGTGCTGTATGCACAGCTGGGGTTCAAGGCTGAGGCTTCAGAGAGGACAGCAGAGAAGAGGGGCAAGGCAAGACGGAAGAGTCATAAACCCTCTGCTTGTTGTAATCCAGCTCTACTTGTCTCTGCGCTATGACCCGTACCAGACTTCTCTGCTTATCGGAAAGCTCTGTTCCTTCTATCTCAGACTGAGCTAGAAGAGTGGGGGGAGACAGTGCTTCAACCTGTCCTGTTTACTATACTGCTGGGCACTGGGGAAAGACCCCTGCCCCCGCTTCAACAAATAGTGCACAGTGTGTGACTTCATCTGAAACAGCTTCTTTTGGTGAGAGCAAAGGGTTCCCCAAGGAAGCTCTTTAGAATTAAGGAGGGACCTAGAGGGGTGAGGGGTGCTCCCACTCTCCTTTCCCTGGAGTCTTGTATCCTGTATGTAAAATGAGGGAATGGAATAGGATTCCATTCAATTCAAGCACAAAGCACACCACATTTGAGACCTGCAGTGTAGAAACCATCCACAGAGCTGAAGAAACCATCCTGGCCGAGGCTAGGGGATTTATTCCTTCTGGAAACAGGAATCTGAGGTAACTTTGGAGAATTGTTCTGAGAGGTTGATTTGAACAGGTTTAGAGTCTCGTGGAATATGAGAGATAGGTGGAGAGAGAGGGAGGGGAAAGAAGGGCAGACATAGCATGTAAGGACGAAAAAACTGCTGCACCTTTCAGCGTTAGGTGCCTGTGGTTACAGCATTGAGAAAAGAAGCAAGGATCATAGACCCGAGTGAAAGACCAGGATCCCCCAGCATCCTCCAGTTACCACCAATTAACCAAGTCCACTTTGGAAGTGACTAAGCATCAGAAAATAAGAACGAAAAAGCCGGCAGCAAGCTTTAAGTGGTTTTGGAGTCAAAGTCCAACAAAAACCAATATGACAATGAAACAGAGACTCATTGAGCGGTTGGGAGCATGCACATAAAAGCTCAAGGAAAGACAGGGAAAGTTAACCTCCAGAAGTTCTATTTACAATGTTTACTTTCATGAATGATAAGGAAAGATTTTTGTCGTTGTTATTTTGAAACTGGGTCTTGCTATGTAGCCCAGGCTGGACAGAAACTCACAATCCTGTGGCCTCAGCTTTCTGAGTGCTGGGATTACAGGTGTGTCCCACCATGCTCTTCACAGAAAAGATCTTAATTGGCAGTAACAATAATCATAGAATAAGACAGTAATAAATAACCTCAGCACGTCCTTACAGTCATACAGAATAACTCTGCCAGGCACTATTCTCTGTATTCTTTTTTAATACTCCCAACAGCACTACGAAACAAGGGCTAATGCGCTTCCTGTAGAGATAAAAATCACAGTGGCCTTGACAGGTTAAGTTACTCATCTAATGTCATCCAACCAGTGAGAAGTTGGGCTCTGTTTTACGACATCAGGCTTTCTCCATAATCCCAATGGCCATGGACTACCCAATGCCTTATAATTCTGACTCCAACATGCAACCCTATGGACATTCTCCTGGTTTACAGGTGGGCTGTTGACGCTTGCCACATCCAGCCCCCATCAGCCAGGACAGGACCGCAGTGCTATAGGGTCACAGGCTCCTTGTGCCACAGTGAGCCAGGGGGTCAGCAGTCTCCACCATCAAACTGTGAGCTGTGTGGGGTGACAGATAATAAGCAGGATGGTGGGACTTGATGGGGTGCATTGTGGACAGATACAGTTAGGATCTATCTCACTATTTACTGAGCAAACATACATACAGAGTCTGAGGAACCTACCAGAGTTTGCATAACTTGGCCATGACTGGAACTTGCTCATCTGTGGTGTCCCTGTTGTCCCCCAGAACACTCTGTGTGGCAGACAGTAGCTGTGTGTTCCTTCCAGTGAACAGAAAAGTGCCCTGGCTGAAGCCTGCTTAAGCATTACTTTTTCCTTGTCAGGCTGGCTTCCTGGGCAGGCCCTTACTGCCCAGCCATGACCGAAGTCATATCTCTCTAGGCCCAATACAGACAGCAAGACCACAGCTCAGCTCTTCTGCACACTAACAAGGGGCAGAGGCAGGATGCAGAAATAAAAACAGACAGGCTTCAGTCTGAGCAAATAAAGTGAGCAATGTGGGAGGGAACGTGGGGGCATGGCAGTCCAGGAATCTGGAGGGAAAGATGCCCATAATGGCATATTTTCCAGCAGTGAAAAACATTAAGACCCACTTTAAAAATGTAGTTCTCACCACAGCTATTCCTGGACTCCAGCCCAGAAGAGCAGCAGGGCATATGAATGACACTCTCTGCCCGCACTCATCCACTCCTGGCTGGCTGTCTCTGTCCCAAAGGCCATGTGCTTCGTGCACCTCCTCTGGGTAGACTCACCCCCCCCACCTCCGTGCCCACTGGGGCCAGTGCAGGGTAGCCTCTGAACCACTTATTGTCCCTGGCTTCATCCTATCAGAGAGACTGAGGAGGGGAGAAGGGATCTATTGGAGACCCCAGAGTCTCAGTGGGAGAGCAAGAATGGGTGTTGAGGTCAAGATGCTTCCCAACCCACCAGACCCCATCTTAATGTGTCCAAGTACATGCACACATGCACAGATGTGAACATGCAAAGACAGAGCCATGTGGGTATGCAAAGCACATCCAAATGCATCTTCTCAGACGGAAACGCACATACATGTATACATGTATGTGTGCATACAAATGTACCCTGGTACAGGAAAAACTGAACTAAATTATGAGCCAGAGAACCTGACTGGCCATTGGCTAGCTGCTTGAACTTGGCTAAACCCCTTCATGGCCCAAGTTGTCCCACTTATAAACCAGGCTACCAATCCTTGCCTACCTCCCAGCCCACTCTGAGGCTGAAAGAAGAGAGGCCATAGGTGAGCTGCACTGAAATCCTCCTTCTCCTGAGAGGAGGAGAATCGGCAGCTTTGAAGCTCAGCTGCTTCGGAGTCACTTAGTTCCTTCTCTCCACACATTGTCTTGTGACCTTAAACAAGTAGCTCTGCCTCACTGCCTCAGTTTCCTTATCTGCAAAGTAGGTTTTAGTGTGAGGGTTAAATGGATGAATGGTTGGGATGGTTCTTAGGATAATGCCTGGAATATCATCTTCCCAACCACTGTTTGTGAACAGAACACCATTTTCAAATCAGTTCTAGATTTGCCATGGAGCAACACAACACTCAGGAATGAACGAGCATACATTGGGGAAGGATTGTGACGTCATCCCATTTACTCCCACCTTCTACTGGAGGACTAGCACGAGATCGCTTCAGTCCAATTTTGTCTCAGATATTCGAGTTCATCCAGGATGCCAAGAGCCCTATTCAGGTTGTCATGTTCCCACCTATAATGAGCAAAAGCCTCTGTGCTCTGTGGAGACCCCAGGACAGCTCCCTGGCTCACTGGCCCAGAGCACTGAAGCAAGAGCAAAGCAAGCCCAGGGCTGGGAGGCATGGGGTGGGGTGAAGGGACCAAGCAGGCACAGCACAGTCCCTTCAATGTCCTTCTCAAGCACATAGCAAGAGGTGTTCCAGTTAGCTATGGTCTTCCAGGCCATGCAGGGCTTGGACAGCACAGTGCTTGTCTCCATGAGTCAAACTGGTTGGAGCTGCAGCTTAATGAAGCTCCCAGAGGGACATCCTTCACCACCCATCTGGTGCCTTACATAACAGAAGAAGCCCCCTGACCTCAGGGTAGGATTTAAATGGTGACAAGGACAGGGACAAGGGCACTGACAATAACCATTGCCAGTACTCAGGGCATATTACCAGAGGCCAAGCAGGCAGTACTGGAAGCTGTTGGGACATTAATGAATTCGATGCTTTTCAAGACCCAAGAGGTGCATGACCACACTTGCTCACAGGTAAAAGGTGGAAGCAGAGGTTAGGGCCATGGGTGACAGAGCTGGCTACTGGAGGGCTCATGCTGCAGCCCTCCTAGGTCTCGGAATTCCCTAGCTTGTCATGTAGGATATTTCAGAGTTTTTACTGGATTTTAGTTTCCTGAAAGCCTGAAACACCTTTGGAGCCTGGAGCAGTAGGCTCAGAATCTAATTATTTGGTTGTTCTGAACATTAAGTGAAGTTTCTACCTCTCTCTGGTCCTTGGTTTCCCAATAAATGTTAGCTATCTTCTCTCAGTTTTAACAAGAAATTGCACCTCTGGGTGAAATTTATCTGTATTAGGGTTCTCTAGAGGAACAGAGTCCATAGACTGAATTGTAGTCAAAAGGGGATTTATTGGAGTAGCTTACAGCAGTCCCACAATAGCAGTCCGCAGGCCTTGAGAATCAAGAAACTGGTAGCCACTCAGTCCATGTGGATGCCTCAGGAGTCCCAATCCAGCCCTGAGGGCCTGAAGGCTTCCTAGAGAATCTGCTGGTCTTCAGTCCAAGCTGGGATGCTGAGGAAACTTGGTTCCAATGCTGACAAAGGTAGCTGAGCAGGATACATAGATGTACTTCATGATGCTCACCAGCAAGCAGCACCAGCAGCCAGGCAGGAGGAAAGAAGAGAGAGATTCCTTTCCTCTCAAACTTCCTTACATCCTGCCCACTTCTGGGAGGGTCACTCACTCTGTGGGAAGTGCTCACTCTGGAGGAGGGACTTCCTCCTTTAGTTAATCTGCAAGAACCTCAGAGACCCACCCAAGATTACTGTGAATTGCTAAACAGGTCAAGTTGACAACAAATTTAACCATCACAGTAGCTACGCTCTGCCCACAGGCAAATTGTACAATATAACTAATACTAAGTTATAAAGTACATATCAAGCTTCTACTTTTTAATAGTATAAGTAAATATCATAACTCTCCTCCATATTGCATCATCTTACTTCTATAAGGTCCTAAGAGTCAGAGTCAAATTTTTATTGAAGATAGGGAAACTGAGGCTCAGAACATAATAGCAAGCTATTAGCAAAGACGCTTCCAGCTAGAACTTTGGTCTTCTGACTCCAGCTTGATGAATACCACTGCTATGCCTCATCAGATGCACTTCTGTATCTCTGACCCAAGAAGTAACACACTATGGAAGGTTGCCCTGTCTCTTATAACTACATGTATGAGGAAAACAAAACACAGTAGAAGAAAACACCAACTTCCATTGATGGAAACAACCCTGAGCATGTACCATGTACTTCTGCTTGCTGCTTTATTCACATCACTCTTCTAACCAACCCTGACAACAGTCATGTGAGATTCAGTCAAAAGGCTCAACTGATTATTTCTGCAGCCCAATGCATATAATGCTCAGTTGTGTGCAAGCACTAAAGCCAAGTGCCATGATGATAGGTTCCGTGGACTGGTATTTGCAAAAGGCATTAAATAGGGAAGCTACCTTGAGAATAAGGGCTGGGACTATGGGATACAGGGAAGCATGAACCTAGGAGTAAGGATCCACAGGTCATGGAATTCCTAGGTGTATGTGGTAAGGGAGGATAGCAGTAGAGAAGTTGGATTCAGCTGGATCCCATGGGAAGACAGCAGCTATGGCACTGAGCTGAAGATGGTGGGACTCTGAACGGTGGGTCTTGAGAAATAGTTATCACCAGAAAATAACTTCATGCAGTTAGAGCCAATGGAAGAAGGAAAGACCAATGGAAAGAAAGAGCACTAACTAATGTGGGAAGTTCCATTAGGAAGCAAGAGCCGAGACAGTCAGAGTTGCAAGTGATTCACTACTGTTTGTACAAGGTAAAGGAGAAAAGAAGCACACACAGCTAGGAAAGGCCTTCAGACTATGATGCAAGCTCATCCCAGTGAGGAGAGAGGTTGGAGGAAGGCAGAAGGACCATTGGAAGAGCCACAGGTTGAAGCTTCCCAGAATTCCAGCTTGTCCAATGAGACATTCCAAGGCAGACTTCCCCTGGAGGAGCTGGGCTATCCTTGGCTATTTGCTAAGAGCCTCTAAGTCTCCACAATACTAGCATCCGGATCTCCTAGGAGCTATGAGCCTCACAGGGCTATGGCTGTCACAGCCAGAGATGTGGCCAGCAGGCAAATGGGAATGCACAGGAGGAAGTCTTCAGCTCTGGCCTCTGAGGATCTCTCCGGAAGGAGAGGCTTGGAGGCTGAACTAAAACTCCTCAATCAGAGAAGAGGGCTGGAATTCTTGAAATAGGGAACAGCCAACCCTCCTCCCCCATTCCTGCCCCCACCAAGGCATTGTAGTAGTCAAAATTCTAATTAAAACGCAAGGGTTTATTTCATCTTACAGTTCCACTGTAGGGTCCATCATGGTGGGGAAGGCATGGCGTCAGGAGCTTGAAGCAGAGCTGGCCACATTAAGTAAGTCCACAGTGAGGAAGTGGAGAGTGATGTCACTGTTCTGCCAGCTCTGTCCTTTCTGTACCATCCAGGACCTCAGCCCATGGAATTGTGCTGCCCATGGTTAAGTGGCATCTTCTTGTCTTAATTACATAATCAAGATAATCCCTCCCAGATGAGCACAGAGGCTAACCTCATCTACATAATCCTTCCCTGGTGATTCTGTGTTGTCTCTCTGTCAATATAAACTATCACAGGCATCAATGTAGGACCAGTGGTTTGTGCTCCTGAAGCTGGGTGGGAAGCTGGGAGTGTGTGTGGAGGGGGGGGGGTGAGGCTGGGCAACCTATGGGTTACAAGATGGATTCAGGCTTTATAGCACAGACAATGGGGACTCCAGAAGGAGGAGTTTGTGTACTTTTCTTTTTCAGTTCCCCCTGGCAACACAGGAAGTAGTGGCTGGGAGGTAGCTGAGCAAGAAGAGAGCTGCTCATTTCAGGATGACTGTGAGAATATCGAGTGTATCTTGGGTTAGATGTACTGAAACCAGCCTGAGTAAAAGAGTCGGGGGTACGATCTCGTCAGGTTTGCTAACCCCTCTTATTTCATCTTTTTCAAAGGCATAGTTTAAACACAGTAAATGCGCCTTTTCAGTGTTCTGAGTGTTATGGTTCTAAGTTTTAACAAAAATATATAGTCATGTAACCACCCAAATGGAGAAATAAAAGAATTCCAACACCCCAAAGAATTCCTTTATGTCTTTTTGTAGGAAACCCTACCCTCATCCCCACCCCTGGCAAGCACTGATGTCTTCTGTCTCTACAGTTTTGCCTTTCCCACAGAATGTCCCATAAGTGAAACATACTAAGTCATCTTTTGGGTCTGACTTCTTTTACATAGTGTCATGCCCTTGAGATACATCCACAATGCTCCTCTATCAGGCATTCCTTTCTTTTTTCCATTGCTGAGCAACCCTCCATTATAAGGATGGACCAAAGTTTATTCCAAGTTTGAGGACATTTATTTGGATTGCTTTCACTTGTTTACAGCTTTTCATATGAGCATAGGGATTTTATTAGCATATGTTAATTATACACAATAATGGGTTTGATTGTGAAATTTTTATACATGCACATAATGTTCTTGAATATAAGTTTACTCATTTTTGGACTCTATTTTCCTTCCTCCCCTACTCTATTACTTCCTTCCTTCAGACAGGGTCCCACTATGTCGCCCGGGTGGGCAGTAAATTCCCAATTCTCTTGCCTCATCCTCCCAAATGTTGGGAACATAGATGTGAGCTACTGTTCTAATTATTTAGTTTCAAGCATACTTTACATATTATGGATAAAAGTTCATTATCATATATGCAATTTGTCTTATTCCCAATCTTAGGGAAAGTCAATTTTTACCATTATACACAATGTGAGTTGTGGGTGTTTTTTTGAATGCCCATTATTGAGTTACAAGTCCCAGGTTACTGTGAGTTCTTATCCTGACTGTTGATTCCCTGTCCCCCACCCCCACATTGGCTTTTCTGTATCTATTGAGATGATCATAGATCTATCTTCTTTAATCTAGTAATAAATTGAATTACATCGACTGTTTTTCCAACATTAATCCACCCCTGTGTTTCCACTTGGTCTTTTTGGTCATGATGCACCCATCTTTCTATATCTTGCTGTGACAGGTTAGGATGACTGGGACCTCCAAAGGGTAACCAGGAGTGTTCTTAAACTTGTACTTTCAGGCAGGTTTCTCATGCCTGATTGATTCCCCTCCCCTTGAGTGGGAGGTGTCTCTAACTAGAGTTCAAACCTAATCCTGAAACTGATTGATCAAGGATAGACCAACCAGCTGTCTCTCTACTCGCCTGTGCCAGGTTATATAATCACTGAAACGGAAAATTCCTCTTTCTTTTCTTCCACATGGCTCACCAGCAGAAGGACATTTGAATCTCCAAGGCTTGGATAAAGCCCCCACCACCCCCACCACCACCACCATCACCACAGTAATGGCTTCAGCTTCTTTCCCACATGAAACTTTTTCCTCATGATGGAAGCCCTCTTGATCTTTCCTTTTCCTTCTTTGGCTGGCCAGCGACGTGGCTAAAACATCCCCATGTGCTCTCTCCTCACTAGTGGCTGGAGAGCTCTGTAACTTCTCATTTCCTTTTAAATAAAGTCCCCCACTATACTTTATCCTCTGGGAGTCTATAATTTTAATTCTTTAATTTTATAGACAAGAATCCAGGTACTTTTAAGTTTTAAGGTGCATTGGAATGAGCTGGTAACCTCAACCTCCTGAGAACCTCAGCCATCCCGTTACACATTGCTAAATTTGATTGGCTAACATTTTGCTAAGAACTTTTGCATCCATATTCATGATACAGGAGATACAGGTATGAAGTTTTCTCTTTTTAGTCTGAGGCTCAGGGTAATTCGGTCTCATAGAGTTGGGAAGTAAGTTGGGACGTGTTCTTTCTTCCACCCTCTCAAAGCCTTTGGTTTTCTTTCACCAGTCTTCTTCATGTGGGTTAACAGGGTTTTGTTTTTATTTTTATTCTTTTTTTGTTTAGGTAGGGTCTCCCTCTAGCCCAGGCTGACCTGGAATTCACTATGTAGTCTCAGGATGGCCTGGAAATCATGTCGATTCTCCTACCGCCACCTCCCCAGTGCTGAGATTAAAGGTGTGCGCCACCACGCCCAGTTTACCAGTTCTGATCATTGGATTTATGTCAGACACTAAATTGTACTAGACATAAAGGGATGCAAAAAGCTGACTTTCCTTTTGCAAGGAGAAAAGAGAGTCATAAAAGGCACTGTTGATTGAATGCATGCTCTTGGCCATACATTTTATAAAATTAAGTCCAAACTTTTCCTGCCACCCGGTTATGCCAGTTGTCAAATTTTCAGGGATGAGAAAGCTTAGACTGAAGCTACCTGTGATCAGGGAACTCTCACAGGGAGTCTGAAGCAAAGGTCAGAGCTTCTGCTCTTCCCACCTTATTCTGTCACCTTTACATTATTGAAGAGCACCTACTAAGTGCTGCTACTTTCAGTGGCTTTACTTCCTGTCACTGCTAATCAATCACCTCAGCTGCATGAGGCGAGACGTGTGTTAGTTAAATCCCCTAGTTAATAGGGCGGAAACAGGTGTGACAAACACAATGACATATTTAACACAAGCATGAACTCCAGTGGAGTGCAGTTTCAGAGTAATAAACAGGCCTGGAAAAGCGCAGGAAAAGCGGAGAGAAGAGAGAGCTGGAGGATTTGGAGAGACTAACTGAAAAATCTTGGTAAACAGCATAGGGCGGATGGCCCATAGCGCAAAGGAAAGCCAAAACCAGCAGGGCAAGTAGCTGGAGTTTCCAGCATCACCGGGCTGAGTCTGAGCAGAGCTGACAGACACTGGAACAGGATCCGCTCACATCTACAGAGCACTTTGCTCCCAGAATGCTGTTCCCTTCCTCACAACCACCCTGTAGGTAAGGTCCTCTGTTACCTGCATTTACAGAAAACCTAGCCCAGCAGGGGACCCACCAGCAAGCTGGCAACTGCACTCAATGAACAGAGTCCTGGGGTGCAGGTAAGTCCCAGAGCAGAGGAGCCAGCACCAACCGGAAGTCACATCTGTACCCTGGAAGTGCTGGGGATAAGCATCTTGAAGCTGAGAGGTCTGAAACACTGATGACACAGGCTAGAGCATTTTGGAGTTTGAGACTGAGCTCTGCGACATCACGTGGGGCACAGTGCTTTCATCCTAAAGGCATTTCCTGGGTGACAGCTCACCCGAGACCATCCTTTAGGGGGAGCAGACACACCATTGAATAAAGCAAATGGCTTTGCAAATGGCTTTGACTAGGAGCCTAGTCAAACATTAAACTTCTCAGTCAGGCCAGAACTGTCTCCCCAGATGACCCGCAGTACCTGGAGTACCTGGTGGAAAACATGCCTCTCAGGCCATTAACTTTTCTCCTCCTGATGCCCCTGGCCAATGGACCAGAAGACAACAGTGAAGGGCAGAGCAAAGCTTTTCATTTTTTAAACTTCAAATGTCTAGACCTCCCTGCTGGTCTCCACCCTTTGGGTTTTTAAAACAAGACCATATTTCCATTTTTGGAGAGCGAAGGGGAGGGAGCCCAGCTTCCAGACCTCACCTGGATACTTTGCTTCACCCAGGGCATGTTGGAAAAAGGATCCCGACATTCTTGCTGCCTCTCACAGTGACAAAATAAGATGGCCTTTCTCCTTCATCTCAGCAAAGGGTTCCAAGATGGCTCCCTTCCTTTAGGTTGCTTACACTCCCTAACCATCCTATGTGGGCTGGGCTGTCCATCAAGCCAGCCTCTGTATCCCCCTCTCTCATCATACAGCTCCCATAAAAATGCTAAACACTCATGCATTTTTCATTGTGTCCTCACGACAAACCTAGAAGTCTAGAATACTCTCATTAAGCATAGTTTATAATCGAGGACACAGAGGCCCAGGGAAGTTACATGATGAACACAGATAGAATGTCACTTCTCAACTTGAATAATAATTTTATTGACTACTCTCAGTAAATAATGCTAACACAAATAATCAGAATGATTGCAAATAATGTTAAGGTTACACTCACTGTTCCAAGTTCCATATGTTAACTCACAGCAAACTTTGAGGGCAGAACTGCTGTTACTATTCTACTACAGATGAGGAAAGCGAGGCCTGGAGGGTACAGCGAGCTGCCCACAGCCCTTTAGATGGGTCTGATTCGGGTCTGACCACTCACTTCCCTGCCCAACTCTGCTGGCCTCACCCCCCCCCAGCCTGCTCCATGGCTGACTCTTCAACATTCCAGGGACTTCTTAGAGGAGAGCACGTACTGAAGCTGGCAGGGAAGAAGAGGCAGGTCATAGAGGGAAGAGGCTCTTGGCTCTTCTGGACAGTGATAAAGGGAGGAAGAGATGACAAGCAGGCAGGGAACAGGGAAGTCCCCCTTGGTCTTTGCTGATCAACTCATCTTTGCCTCATTCCAGAGTAGTGGAAAGTTGTGTCCCCAAATCTCAGCCATCAGCATTTTGCGAGATGAACTTGGTCAGTCACCCAACCCCTTGACATCTCCGTTTTTCTATGTAATCAATGGGGCTGGAAGGCAGCTACCAGGAATGGCAGGGGTGCCCTGCTTACCTGAGACCTAAGCCTTAGGTCCTTGTTGAAGAGAGGAGGGCTTTATGTCTTTGGGCACTGTGCCTGGCATTCCTATAGACAAATGGGCTATAAACAATGTGGCTTGAGGGTCCCAGAGATGTGGTCTCAGAATCCCTGTAAGCCTGGGAGATCAGTTGGACTGATGGGTCAGGCCTCAGGCCTCTCCTCTCCCTCCTTCCTCCCCATTCAGGCCAAGAGGGTAGCCGTAGGTCTACTGGACCAAGGGCAGACAGGCTGGCCGGCGGGGCAGCCATGGGCACAGGGAGAAAGGAGGACATTGTCTACCGAAACCCAACCAAGGGGCCAGGGCCACAATGTGGGGGATTCTTTTAGGAGAAACAGACATGCCTTTCTTCCACTAACTGCTGCTAAAACAGCCCAGTAGATTCCATTCTCTCCCATTTCACCCCAAACAAATGATAAATAAATAAACCTTGGTGAGCTCTGAGCGCCAGGACCCTGGGCCTGGAGCAGACTGGATGCCGTCTTCCCGGCCTAGAGGGACTCCTGTGCCAGGTGGGCCTGCCTACATTCCTGTGCCAGGCACCTGGCAAGCCTTCAGGAGGGCAGGCTAAGGACCCAGGCAGACAAGGATAGCCTTCCAGATGTGGGGCAGAACTTTCCCAGCTATTTTGTCCTCAAACCCAAAGGAACATGTGATGGGTACAGAGGAAGCATCTCAGGAGACAAGGTCTGTCTGTCTGTCTGTCTGTCTGTCTGTCTGTCTGTCTGTCTGAAAGCCTGCTAAGCAAGATCTTGTGGGCCTGTCTCCTGACTCTCATCTTGTCAGGGACTTGCTCTGGAGTCATCCCTGGAGCACCATCTGCACAGTGCTCCCTGCTGCCCAGGAAGGAGACAGAGCAGATGGGTGCCCTTCTCTCCTCTGAATCGACATCCCAGGAATGCTGTGCCTTGCTCCAGGCTACAAGGTGAGGTGATCACAGAATGACAGAGGTCTTCTCCCACCTCCTCGCTTGCTAGATGGTCCAATTGAAGCATGGAGTGCTAAAAGGAACCGTCTGGTGCCCAACAGCTACATCTTCTGATGCCCGAAACCTTTCAGCACTCAGCACCCTGACTAGCAGCCATAACTTCTGCAGGGGTCTCTCCTGACTCAAGGAGTTCTCCACCTGCACTGTGAAGGAGCTAGGTTACTGCAAGGTGCCAGGCACTGTGCCACATACCACTGAAGAACCCCACCATGCTGTGCTGCCATCTGCTGGTCCTTGCTCCTGTTGGGCTCCCATCCTGCCTGCCTTCCTGCTTGGCCAAACCCTCCTGTCTTTCACCAAGGTCCAATCCCTCCTATGAGAAGCCTCCCTTGCCCCCTGCTACATCTGTGAACCTAGACTCCCACCCCTACCCCCAGCCTCTGCTGAGTCCTGACACAGGGGTTCCACTAAGGCCTAGGTAAAAACATCTGGGCAGCCAAACGTACCTTGGCCCCAAGCCAAGCATGCTGGGCTGTTTCGAGTCTCTGGTCCATCCCCTGCACCAAGGATGCTCTTTCTCCTCTCCTCTCTAGGACTCCTTTCCTGACACCCATGGGGCTCGAGAATGTCTCTATATAGCAACCGTAACACATGCCTGACATACACGCATTTGCCTGTTTCCCACTCTCCAATGAGACCTCTCAAGGTTTGGATGCACTGTGCAAAGAACAAGCTCCTCCCGTGGTACCTGTGGTCTGTGCCTCTTCTCTCTCCACGTTTGCTGCTCCCTCTTACAGGACTCCACAACTGTCTCCCCCTTACAGGACTCCTCTCCCAAGGGACCTATCTCTTGAGGGACACTGATTTCCCCTGGGCCAAGGCCATTCTCTCTCTCTCTCTCTCTCTCTCTCTCTCTCTCTCTCTCTCTCTCTCTGGGTCTTCCCAACTATTCACACCCATAAGGAAGACCCATGTGTCCCTTAACAGTCTTATTGTGCCTAGCCTGACCTCCAGTCCCAGGTTCCAGCTCAAGCTACAGGCAACCCAGCCATCCCTTGCCATCATTTAAGATTCAGAAAATGTTGGCCTTGTTTTAATTTTCTTTGCACTTGACAATGTGTGATGAAAAAAAAATGCCACAGAGTGCTACCATGAAAGCCTGGAAAAATAAGGCAGGAAGGACTAGGTGTGCAAGACTTGTTTCAGCACAGAGAGGTCTGGGTCAGCTCTGAGGAAGAACCAGCAGCTTTGGGAGAGAAATCAGGATAGCCAGAAACTGAACACATGCATATGTGGTAAGCCGAATTCTTTCCTTGGAGCTGTGGAGGGACACTTTCATAGCTTTTCATGACACCATGCCAAATGTTTCCAGGCATCCAAGACAGAATCTGGTCCTAAATAGTACTGTGTGCTCAAGTCACACGATCCTTTGGTCTTAGGGCCACAGAGCTCAATTTGACATGGGAAGCTCCCCTAGCCTCAGCCTTTCTGAAGGCTCACTCTTGCTCCACTCCCAGACAAAGGCCTCTCCTGCTTTCAGAGGCTGCCAGGGCAGCAGGGAGGGCCAAGTATGAGATATCCAGTACAATTTGGGATGTAGGAGAGTCAGTTTCACAGAGATGAAAAGTCTAGCCCATGCCTCACTTCTCTGCCTTTCTCAGTCTCTCTCTCTCTCTCTCTCTCTCTCTCTCTCTCTCTCTCTCTCTCTCTCTCTCTCTCTCGTGTGTGTGTGTGTGTGTGTGTGTGTGTGTGTGTGTGTGTGTGTGTGTGGTGGATGCACTGAGGGCCTGTTGGGCACACGCTATAGCACTGAGCTTCCCTCAGCCCTTCCTTGCATTCTTAAGTAAACTGAACCTAGGAATTAATGTATGAGTCAGCATCCCAAGGATGCTATAGAGAGTAATGAAGTCAAACAAGTGCCAAGTTTCACACTTGGCTTCAGAAGCTAATTAGAAAATTGGACTTTCTAGCCTGGGAGGTGGAGCAGGGCTCTGGTGAGCCAGCCCAAGCTCCTGCTCTTATGGTAGTGCCCCTTTCAGATAATGGTTGAAGTTTACTTGTTCGTACTCAAGTGACTCTGAAGATGAAGTTCCATTCTGTCTGAGTGATGGTAAGTTTCTCTCCTTTTAGCAGTTCCCATCTTGTGGATGGATGCAATTCCATTCAAATAAACATTTTCTAAGGGCCTACTATGTGTCCACTTGTAAATTCAGATTACAGCTTCAAAGTGTCAAAAAAACAGCATATAACAAAGACAGGCCAATGAAACAGACAACAGATTGAAGTGGTGGTGGAGGTAACAGAAGGGGACAGGCACCTAGGAGACAAGTGGGTGATTCCTGGAAGCTGGACCTACGGCCATGTTTTCCCAACCAGATGTCCTTCCTCTCTACTCTCCACTCTGTCACAGTCTCGAAGTCTACGCTAAACACCCCAGGGCCTCCTCATTCTCTGTTGACTCCAGCTCCCTTCTGGAAGCAGCTAATGTTCACTTAGAGGTCCCATCTGCATGGGGCCACCCACATCTGTGTCACCATGGGGGACCCATACTTGCAAGTTTCAATGTGAAGTACTGTGAAGAGGGTGGGCAGAGTCTGTGGGAACATGGGGGAATGCAGAGGGGTTGATGAGAACTTCCCAGGGGAGACAATACTGGAGCTGACAAGTGTGTGTGTGTGTGTGTGTGTGTGTGTGCACGCGCACATGTGTGCTGTGGAAAGTGGGGCACAGGTTCCAGCAGAGGCACAAGCCTGTGCAAAGGGACAGCTCTCAGATCTGGGCACAGTAGGAAGCTTTACTCTTCTTTTGTTTCCTAGTCTCTGGCCACTGGGACCCCTGCCTTCTGGGGGTGCTATGTTCTGTCCTCTCTCCTCTGAGCTCTTGAGGATGGGTGTTGTCCAAATTTCTGTCCTTGGTCCCCTCTTTCTCCAACCTTCATGTGGTTTTTGCCTATTGAATCTTCAATTCCAGCCCAAACTCCATGCCCTAGGACACAACCACATGCAGCCTGTCCACTGCAGCCCCTTGCATTCCCTCAAAGTCCTGCAGATGGCTTCCTCTCCCAAAGCCAGGACTGCATAAACATGTGTCCTCTGTAGCTCCATAGGGACTGAGCCCTTAGTTCACACATTTCTCCCATCTCTCCCTCCCTCACAGTTTCCACTACCTTACCGTTCACTTCTTAGGCTATTGATTACACGATTAAGGACCCATCCAGCTGCTTCTGCTCACCTCCTCCCCAATGTTTTCCCCTCTCTGCAACCCCACCTCTCCATTAAGAGCCAAGCACAGACAGAGCAGACACAGAACTGAATAGATTCTAGGCCACCACAGAGCCAACTCTGACCACTCCTCACTGCTCAGAAGTGGTTTTCACCATTAAATTAGCTTTAAAAACTTTGCCTGCTCTGATCTTGTCTCCTCAGCCTTATCCCACATTCTCCCCTGGAAGACAGGCAATCACTGTTCCAGACACATAACTGAACTTACTTTTGGGTCTTACTGTGCCTGAGCCCACCTGACACTTCCCTCCATTCTCTTCCTTTGCTCAGAATCCCTCAGCTCTAGCCATCTGCAACCTGGCCATCCTCCAGCGTTCCACACATAACTCCAAAGTCCTCATAAAGCCCCTTCTACTCCCGCTCAGGGTCTTTAGGTTTGTGGAGTCCTCCATCATCATTCAGGATCCAGTTACTTTGTCCTATGTTCATATGATCTTCAGGCCAAGCCAACCAGGCCAGGAGACCACTGAGCAGCAATTCCAGGAGCTGGACTCATGGTCTGGCAATGATAGACCTAATTCTAATTTTGCCTTCCAGGAACTCTGCAAACTTGTATCTACTAGGTCTCAGTTTCTCTGCTAGGCACTGGGATGTATCCATGAGTCTGGCCCACTTCATTGGCTCCTGACCATCCTGCCTGATCTTGCCAGCTTCCTGGATGTTGTTTGCTGAATGAACTCCCTTTAAGCAAGTCTGTCTCTCTTTCTCTCTGTCATCTCTCCCTGGGTTGGTTAGGGATGTCAGCTTTTCAGAAACAAAACCAGAAAGCAGCTCCTGGCCATCCAATTTCATCAATGACTTCTTCCTACCTCACTGTAGAAACTCACCCACTAGTAAGTCTAGAGAGCTGATACTTTAGAAAACCAAGTGATACTGACAAAGGCCCACCTGGTAAGACATTTCCCATCCTTTCACCCACCTAGAGACTGAGTGGTCCTGCAGTCTGCCTTGTCCCTTGGTTTCTGACACCTAACCTATACCCCTTACCCAAAACAACAGAAAATAAGCCAATGTTTATTTTACCATATCCAGGCTTGACTAAATATCACGCATGTACTCCCTGAAGTGGGTTCTGTCACCTCCCCATTTCACACATCAGCAAACTGATACAAAGCCTTGAAACTGGCTCATGAAAAGCATTTGTCAGGTCTCAGAGTAAGAACTCTTTACCTCTCTGTTTCTTTGGCCCACCCCACCCAGTAGGGGCCATCCTGTGCACACTGTACACACTGACACAGTGTGACCCCTGCTAAGGGTCCTTGTGAGGACAAGCCATTCAGCCTCTGTAAGTTACCTTCTGCAGTCTTGCTTCCAACAGTTTTTGGAGGTTTCTTGGTTTTGTTTTATTTTGTTTTACTGTTAAATAGCCTTTTTTTTTTTGTTTTGTTGTTGGTTTGTTTTGTTTTTGAGGTAGGGTCTCACTCTAACCTAGGCTGACCTGACACTCACTCTGTAGTCCAGGCTGGCCTCAAACTAACAGTAATCTTCCTACCTCTGCCTCCCAAGTGCTGAGATTAAAGGTGTACGCCACCACATCCAACGTTAAACAGCTTTGGGATTTCAGCATTTCTCCAAAGGTAGGCAGTAACCAACCGGAGAAGGGGCATCTCGCTGAATGACATGTAAAAGGATCGTACAGGTAGGCTTGTTACACAGCTGTGACAGAAGCTAAGCCAGGCTGACCTCTGGGCTGGGGCCGTGTCTCTGCAGGGCTCATTTTCAAACTCATTCATCTACCACATGTTCACTGTGCCTGCCATGGTGTCTCTCTGGGTGGTAAGCAGACACTGACTTACACACACATATGCATCCATCTGATGGTCTTCTCCAAAACAGGAATAATCAGGATCCTGACAGCAAGGACTGTCCCATAAATGTCTTTCAATACACATTCACTGTGTATCCAGGGCATGTCTGCTGAAGACTGTGGCAAGTGGCAGATGACATTTGGACAAATTGGTGGCATCATTTACTAATCTCTACCCTACCTGCATTGGGTTACAGGGGGTGCCCAGAGAACAGGAAGGCAGGGGGTGGGCCGGCAGAGCCATTCCTCCTGACCCTCGGGCCAGATCATATAGTCTCTCTGCCTGGAGGTGCTTCTTAAGGACCAAATCTCTCCAGAGAAAAGGAGCAGACTGTTCCTTCTACAGAAGAGAAGAAACATGAGAGCAACTTCAATTAATCCTGCATGCGCATGTGCAAAGAATTCTGAAGGTCAAAGGAATGGAAAAGGTGAGTCAAGAAAAAAAAAGTAGCATTCAAGCAGTGAAGATCAACAGGGCTGATACTCGGCCTTTGAACACTTGGGTTATTTATTGATTTGCTTCTCGTTCTTGTGCAGTGCCCTGCTCACACGTGTGGTACATTATGTACCCATCTGGCAGCGAGACTGTCACCTCCCCTGGCGTCGCTGGCTGATGCTTCAAACACACTTACATGACTGAGTCCCTACAACAACCCAGAGAGGAAACAGAAAGAACACCCCGGAGTACACTGAGCTGACTCTCCAGCAGGAGGACTGAGAGCTAACGACATCTTGTCTGCAATAGGAACTCAAGGAACATGTGTGGCAGTGAACTTGGGTCAGGCCCAAGCACTGGACCGACCGAGATGCTCAGAGCGCAGAAGAGGGCCGCGGGCCTCAGGACTGTGAGGCTGAAATTTGAGGGCCCTTTTGCAGAAATGAAGATAATTTGCTCCTGGGATTTTTTTTCCCTCCCACATTCTCTTTCCTTAAACAAACTCTAGTGAAAAGAACTCTTGCTCTGATTGTCCATGGAAAGGTTCCCTGGAATGTTGGACCAAGTCTCTGGAATGTATAGATTTAACGAGCCAATTTGGAAATTAACAGAGATGAAAAGAGAGCCCCACGGTCCCATTACAAACGGAATCACTACCTGAGAGGAGTGCAGGGAGCTGAGGAGATTATTTAGAGCTTCTCCTAACTGAGCCCAGAACGTTCTGGATCCAACCTTGGCCAACCTGCAATTTTAAGTGCGGGACAGTCTGCAAAGATGGCTGGTGGACTTATTGAGGAGAGGGCACGGTCTTCATGAAGAATTCTGAAATGCCGAAAATATGCTTTCCCAACTTTTTCCCAGAAAAAAAAAAAAAGACCTCTCCACTTCTAGTCTATTGAATGTTGTGTTTTGAAATATTTAAACAAACCGCATCCCTGTCCCAAATGATTCTGTCAAGCTTCCAGGCCATGCTTCAGATCGGGAGGAAGATAACAGAGCTTGTGCCATGGATACTGATGTGATTGGGGAGAAGGGTAAGATCTTGAAATCTGAGTGATTTTTACAGTTTTGCTTCTGTTTTTGGGGTGTGTGTGTGTGTGTGTGTGTGTGTGTGCTTTCTCTCAATACTAAGCAGCCTTGGGATTTCACTATCACTTTCTTTTATGGCTAGAGAGTTCAGGGCACAGGCTTTAGCTTCTCTCCTGCTGGCAGATGAGACAATGGAAGACCTGGGAGGTAAATAACACCCTCATTAGGGACCTCTTGGAAGCCCTGCCCAGGAGGGTGGGGCCACCACTTCAAGTACACACCTTTACTCATCCAGGGCCAGAGCTCTCAAACATGAAGGCCATACTGAGGTTTTAACCTAGTCTCTGGGGAAGGGGGGCATTCCCAGTAAACTGAGAGGGTGAAAGGAGTTTTGACACTTGTATAAACCTGAGTTTTCTGGAACCTGGGACTGCATCTCTGCATTACAAAGCAGTGGGGTGTCTGGAAGATGCAAAATCAAGTCAAAGGCTTGGACTTGGCAATAGTGCATCCCGCTCACTGGAGAAAAATCTGCATTGGGGCCAGAGATTCTACAAGCTGTGGAAGAAGTAAGGCAGAAAGAGGGCCTGGCCACCTCAGCAGCATCTTACTGCTCTCTGCTGTGAAAAAAAGAATCTATATATGTGTATATGTGTGTGTGTAAATATATTTCATTTTTGTGGCAATAACTACCAATTATTTATAAAGGCGGGAAAAGACAAAGAACCCAGCATTGCAGTCATGCAAAGTCATGCATGTCAGTCACATGAAGAACTACTTGTGACTATTTATGAAGAAGTGTAATGGGCTTTTTAAATATTAGCACAGGGCCTAAAATTTTGAATCCCAAGTAGTGACTCAGGCTCAAAGAATAAAAAGAGCTGAGTGCTATGGTATCTGCAGACACCAGGGCAGGTGACAGAGCTGGGCACTATGACATCTGCAGACACCAGAGCAGGAGTCCTGGCCAGGCACTGGAACCTTCATGGTTGCTCCCATTCAGTCAAAGTCTTCAACACACCTGCTGAAAGGTGGCCCAGGACTACTTGTCAATGTTTGTGGCCTCGCAGGTAGGGCTCCTAACTTGCCCACCTATAGTCCAATGCCAAAGCAAATGCTGCCTTTTCTAGGTGTGCAGGTGTGGCTAAAGGGAGGAGAGACAATTCCCTAGTCAGCTTGCAGAGAGAATGAATAAAGTCAGTGCTTATCAGACTGCCTGGTAAAGCGCCCACTGCCAAGAGTGTCACCTGAACTGTGTACAAACCAGGTGTGCCTATTTGGATGGCACAGCTTTTACCAACCTCAAAACAAAACAAAACTTAAAAGGATTCTAAAAAACAACCATTCAAATAGAAAGGTTGCCGTATTTTTATTTTTACTACACTCCAAAGGAGCAAAAAATGTTGCAAATTTAAAATCCGGGTCATCATGTACGAAATATTCAAATCTTCTAGATCATATGCTCAGACAGGTTGTTACCTGGCCTGCATTGGCACCGCTTCTGTGACAGGAACTCAGGTCCCCAGGGTAGCTGTTCCAAGACTACGCTTCTCACTTAGCCAATTCTTCCTTTTGTGAGCTAAAATTGGCTTACTCGATGCTTTTATCCACTAACAGAGCCATGAAGAATCTCCCTGTGCCTGGAGAAAACCCTTCCAGAACTGAATTAGCTGAGTTAACCCCCACTCCCCATGTATCATGAGTGTACGGAGATAAACATGAGCACATACATATATACATATATGTGATCTAGATAGCGACTTCCTATAACCAGAACACATGCTCAAACAACAAAAATCACCACCACACTGTACTCATGCATTTGACTCTTGGAAGAAGGCCACAGCCGTATATTCAGAAATTATACAGTTTAGTTTTAGATTTGCTTCTAATAAAACGGGATCTCTGGTTTGCCACATTACAAAAGATTAACAGCAGTAAAATAAAATAAAATAATAAAATAAAATAAAAAGATGAAAAGCAATGAGTAAGTTGCAAAGGATACTGGTCCCAGTGCCGAATAAAAACGTTCTGTTTGTTTCTGGTGGGGAACATGTCCAGGAACTAGAGAATAACAACAGCCTAGGATTCTCCCTGGAAAGGACAACTCTTAAACCTCACCCTGTGAGTGCGGGGCAACTGGAGATGGTCCCAGGACTCTAAGAAAGAGTCAGCTCTTGTACTCTGCATGCATACCTTGTTTTTTTTTTTAAAAGCAGGTCTCACTCTAGTCCATGCTGACTTGGAATTCACTCTGTAGCCCAGGCTGGCCTTGACTCACAATGATCCTCTTACCTCCCTCCCCCTCTGCTTGAGTTCTAGGATTAAAGGCATACACTAGCACACAGCAGACTCATGTGTACTTTTTAAATCTTTGCACTTAATGTACTATGGGTAAGAATTGCGACTTTAGTAGCTCGGTGGACGAGCTCTCTCTAAGGTTGCTAATTGGTGTACAGCATGTTTTCAAAGGCAGATGATGCTGATGGCTGGAGTCCACAGTGCAGCAATGGCGCCTGTACCACCGGGCTGAGAGATTCCCCTGGGAACAGGCACGAGGCAGTGTGTAAGATGCAGTGAGAGGCTAGATGAAGGAGGAGTGGATCTACCCCACAATCATGTCATCACCTCCACAAGGCCTGCACACATTGAGCCCATCAACATTTTGACCTAACTGGCAGAGGAGGACAAGAAACCAATGTGATCTCAAACTAGAAGGACTCAGTGGACTAGGGATAGATGAGGGGAATAGGCAGTCATGGGAGGGCTTTCTGATCATATTACAGGTTGTTCATGTAT